>JAHWFO010098272.1:2262152-2284874 GCA_023313115.1 Rhysida immarginata | reverse complement strand
GGGAAAAAAAAATTTTAATACAGTAGAGGGCGTAGAGGCACGCAACAAGAGCTACACACACTGGCCAATGAATTAGAAACCCGTGATGAATCACTGTACTGATATTTAAAGCGGGGTCACAGGTCAGAAACGATTGTGATATGCAAATGATGTAATCATATGAGGTACATGCTCATTCCAAGTTGCAGATACAGGGTAGGAACAAGCTGCAGCTGCTCAAGTTGAGCAAAATGGGGAAAACAGCAGACCTATCTGAGTTCCAAAAAGGAGTTATTGTTGGAGCCCGTCTAGCTGGAGCTACGATTTCCAGGACAGTACAATTGACCGGTATCTCAAAAGGTCAGGTCTCCAAGGTGTTCAATGGGTGGAAACGGAATCCACAAGAGTTGTCGAAACGGCAGAATTGTGGATCAAAAACAATCAGCACAGACAGGGACCGACGTCGTCTGAGACGGATTGTGCGACAAAACCGAAGGTCGGAGGTGGAGCAACTGACGGCAGACTTCAATGAAGGATCATCGCAACTTATCTCCTCCAGAACAATGCGCCGAGAGTTGAAGCGAATAGGGATGGGAAGTCGCATGCCAGTGAGAAAGCCCCTGGTGTCAGCAACAAACAGGAAATTTCGCCTGCAGTGGTGTAAAGAACAGTGTGACTGGACAGTAGACGACTGGAAAAAGGCGATGTGGTCGGACGAGTCACGTTACACATTGTTTTGCACCGATGGCCAGCAGAGAACTTGGCGGCAGCCCCATGAAGCGATGGACCCCTCATGTGTTGTGAACACAGTTCAAGCTGCAGGAGGAGGTGTCTTGATATGGGCCATGTTTTTTTTGTATGGCAAGGGTCCCCTGATACTCCTTAACAGTCGGGTGAAAGCCAAAGACTACCTGAACATTGTTGCAGATCAAGTCCATCCTGCAATGGTGCATTTGTACCCAAATGGTGACGGGTTCTTCATGGACGACAATGCTACTGTCCATCGAGCAAAAATTGTTCAGGAGTGGTTTTCTGAACATGACACCGAGTTGCAACATCTGCCGTGGCCAGCGCAAAGTCCGGACTTGAATCCGATCGAGAATGTTTGGGACATGTTGGAAAGAGACATTCGTCGAAGGCATCCGCTTCCGTCTACTCTGCAGGATCTGACGGTCTCTCTGACGAATGCATGGTCTGCGATAATCTTATCTGCATTGCCACACCTTGTAGAGTCCATGCCAAACCGCGTATGTTCTGTAATTACAGCCAAAGGAGGGTTAATACCATATTGAACGAAAGTTTCTAATTCATTGGCCGATGGAATCATAGGTGTCATCCATCTCGAACGGCGGTCGAATCACATCTGGTCCGGTTTCTAAAATCTGATGAAATACTTACTGTAGCTGCTAACGTATGCTTGCATCAGCCAATGAACACTACAGGGTTGCCAGGTTTGGCTATTTTTCACTTTAGTTTGCTACCAAAAATTGGTAGTTAGCTACTTGCTATTTTTAACGTATGATTGCATCAACCAACTACCAATTTTTGGTAGCAAACTAAAGTGAAAAATAGCCAAACCTGGCAACTCTGGACAGGATTCTAAAATCTGATGCTGCTGACTAATGACTGCATCAGCTAACAAATGATCAAACTGACTTTTCGTGTTTATTTTGAGTACAGGATTACGAGTAATTAGAAAACATGCTTTGTTTCAATTAACTTGTGGCTAGATCTTAATTTACAGGAGTCCAAACTAGTGTTCGTATATCCTTTACATTAAACGGGTTTCATTTGTGAATGTTGTTCAAGGCATATAACTCTCCCGTGTAAGTTGAGGGCGGGCTCATTTACGACAGCCACTAAAGTAAGTTTCCAAGACATTTAACCTTTATTACACTGGATTTTGATCGGCATATCCGGATGTAGTTACATGAATTCTCTACACACTGGATTTTGATCATCAACTATCTTATTAGGTTTTAATGTAAGATCTGGAAGAGAGTTTCAAAACAATCTATGTATAGCAAGTGTTCTTTTTTTTAACATATTAATGAATATCGAAAGGCATATGGGAATATTTTGATTTTAAAGAACTCAAATTCCCCGCATCCTGTTTAAAATGAGATGTTTTTTTATTCGAGGGCTTGTTATCTATTATCATGTCAAAATTCAGAATAATGACTTCGTTTTGAGATAAATCATGAAAAGAGCAAGATTAGATATTTTTACTTTTGGATTTAAAAAGGAAACCTTAATCGATTTATTAACTTGAATTTTGTTAAGCACGCTGAACGAAATTGCATTATTGCATTTTCCATAATAACTGATATCAATTTGGGGATGACCAAACATTCGTGCTAAAAATCTCCGTTTATTATTTTCATTTTTCAAACAAAATGCTTTTAAGACCTTTAAACATAACTGAATCATCTCGAAATTTTCGTTCGGTTAACGGCCTAAATGAGGTTAAGCAGAAACAAATCCAATTCGGATTTGCTATTTATTTTAATTTATAATATCAATAACGAGGCATAAAATTTGGAAAAGCTTTGCATATACTCCATGAACAGATTGTGAAGGATTGGGAAATAATCGAATATGAACTAGTTGAATGACCGAATTTAACAAACATTTCATAATCTCGTTTTCCTTATGTAAAAATGTATTTGTGGGATCTAACTTACCCCGTCAAAAGATTAGGAAATGATTTAAACTTATTTCTAAACTTAAAGCTTGTCAAGGTAGTATAGGTTTCTTGTTGTTTTTAGCTCTGAAAGCAATAAAAATACAACAATTATCTTTTACGACGTCTCCTGAAAACCTGAACCGGAGATTTCCATTTATTCACCCCTCCACCGCATAAGCGAGGCTTTTGTCTAGCCGTTTTTATAGCAAAATTGCTTAGACTTCTAAATAAAGGGAAGCGCTAGGAAAACAAGAGACGATGAAGAAAAGAGGGAAATAGCGTTTTTAGAGTGCAAAAAGGAAAACTATTACATGCTTTCACCTTTGCATCCAACTAATGCCCCGTGGAAATAAGTTAAAGCGGCATCAACTATCTGGATGCGCATAACGGCATGCATATATATGATAAAAGAGAGTAAGTGCGTTAATAATTGATATCTCCTTTCAGAAAACGTGAATGCTACGCTATAGCAAACAATGGAAAGCTGAAAGTTTTTCCGTTTGATTTAGCTGAAGTAAGGCGCTTTAATGCATTCAGCAATCTTGTCTGCCTACGCCTATTTATTTAATAAATAGAATATTTCTATACATTTTAATCGATTAAGGAGGTTTGAGGCGAGCTACGATAGCAAAAACTGTTTAATTAGGCAGACCGTAATTTATCATGGTTTGCAGCAATTTTTTTCAATTATTTCTGTTCACTGCAGATTTTCCGCCCGTCTTGATAATGGAAATTACTATGAATGAAATAAGTGAGCCATATTTCACCCACTACAACGAATAAAAGACTGCTTCAGTAAGCACGCGCGAAAGTATTCGTAGATCTCCATAATTCCCTAATACAATACGGCCAAAGATTTCAAAGTCCTAATTGTGTTTGACTGCACATGAATTTTTAATAAAAATAAAATTGCATTGTTGGATGCTGCTTGAATTCCTTCACATTCACTTTTTTCTAAGATTGACTTCTCTTGTTTACCGATAATATTCAGACTCGAATGATCATTTCAAATGAAATGCGGAATGATAAACATGAAGCATGGGAACATTATTTCGTTTCGTCATGTGAAACAGGCTTAATAGGTTTTTATGGTTTTACTAATACCTAGAAATATACAGGGCGACTAAAAAAAAAACAAAAAAAAACCTTACTAACTTTAAAAGCTGATTCATGTGTAGAATATGAATATGCAAATAAGAGATTTACTTTTTCACTGGCTACCTTTCCCTTCCATTATCAAATTTAAGCGGTTAACGATATTGAAAATGGCAGATTGCAACATTACTGAGAGATTTGAGCTATCTCTCTTCTGATGAAATGTTTCAGGTCATAAGAGTTGTTGGTTTGGTGAAATCCACATAACCAATCACAAAGATTAAGGTCTGGGGATCGAGGAGGCCATTCTATTGGACCATTTCGTTCAATCAATCTGTCTTCAGTAAAAATAGAAAGCAAGAAATTTTTACAGGCATAGTTATGTGTGGCGGCGCGCCATTATGTTTGGTTTGTTTTGATTGGTATTAAGGTCCCTTTCAACTACTATGGTCATATCTGGACGGCGTTATAGGGGCCGCAAATTTTGCCTCGCAAGGGTTCTTTAACGTGCAGCGGGCAAACGACTACACGGGACCAACGGCTTTACTTCCCTTCCGAAGGAAGTGCGTGATCTCAGTCAGGATTTCCCTCGGCCGGGATCGAACCCGCGTACTCGGGCATCAGAGACGATCACGCAACCACTGACCCACCGGGGCTGATGCTCCATCATGTTGGAATGTTATATTTCCCAATATGTCTCGCTGCCTGATGAAACGAATAACACGATTCTGTAAAATCTGTAAATAAGCGAACACCTGTGATTGTCACTGTTACCAAAACATCATCGTTATGTTCTTCGAAGAAAATCGGTCCAGTGCGCACGGATCAAAGTTGCAACCATTTCTGTACTTAGCTAAAAAAATATATATACAGGGTGTCCGGAAATAAATGGTAAATATTCATACACGTGAGAGAACATGTATAAAGAAGCATTTTCATTCCTATGAACATGGTGTCGCAAGCCAACCCCGCAGAGATACAGGGGGATTAAAGTATGTTGCGCTGCCTGATTGTTGGCGTCCCGCGAGCGACTAGGTAATGTGGTGCAGCCCACATCTGTTCAAGAGATGTCAATGTATGCTCGAATAGCTGTCAGGTCACTCCACAAACCTTTAATACCTTAAATGTCACTGGAGGTCGTGGCACACGTATTGGTTTGCATACATTTACACAATCAGGACCATTTCACAAATAAGCTTACTATCTGAACCCTCACAAATGGGATCGTTGATGCAGTTATTAAGAGCCCGTGAGTACTGAGGTCTGTAGGCTCCAATGTAGGCTGCACCACATTGCCTAGTCGCTCGCGGGAAGCCAACAATCAGGCAGCGCAACATACTTTAATCCCCCTGTATCTCTGTGGGGGTTGGTTTGCGACATCATGTTCATAGGAATAAAAATGCTTCTTTATGCATGTTCTCTCACGTGTATGAATATTTACCATTTATTTCCGGACACCCTGTATATATAAACTAATTTGCATATTTTATGATTGGAAACATTTCCGCATTATGCATTCGTCTATTCTGTGTTTTACCATCTTCCAATAAAATTAAGACATTCATCTGAATATTTATTCGAAAACGATTGGTATTAAACAGTCCCTCGTATAACAGTTTTATATTGTACGCAAAAAATTACGAGGAGAAACGAAAATGGAATCAACTGAGAATTGGCTGGCTTTTATATAAAAGGAACCAAGCGCCATTTATGAAAAACTGAGAAAAAGCCGTTTAAAGTTGCCTTCATTAAATAAAATTAGGGTCCAATTTTTTTGTAAAAGAAAGTGTAAGACAAATTTAAACCCATATTACGTTATTTTACTATTGTATATTCATTCAATATTTCTTGTTCGTTAGTGCCTTATAATTAAAAATGGTTGTTGGTTCGTTTTACATAAAATTACATTACATTTATATAAAAGAAACCAGGTGACGTTGTGTATGAGCACATGCATATTGATAAACATAGGTACAAAGATAAAAAAAAAAAAAAAAGCATCTTCGGCTCTTTTAGATTCCATTTTTGTGTGTATCCCAAAAATGTGTAACATGGTGCTTGGTTCCTTTTATATAAAAGCCGTCCAATTGGTCTTTGAAATTAATCCGAGATGATAAACGGAAGGGAAATTCAATTCTTCAAATCTTCAATTGATTTGAAGAATTAGCCTCAACCTTCGCACTAGGTTCTAGGACAATCGCCTCCTGCATAATTGCCTCCTAGGACAACTGTCCCCATGAACTACTGCCCCCATGCCTCCGACATATGCTCTAATTTAATAAACTGTTTTAAAACTTAATTTTGTTTTTATTTTACATACTGGCCGACCACTACCTAATGGTGGTAGTTTGTTTTCCGTCTGTAAGTACGTATGCACGAATGTGATCAAATTTTGTGTAGCTAACCCCTCCGAAACGGCAAAAAGAAGCAAATATAATTAAGACACACTTAAAGGACTACGTATTAAACTGTGCCTTGGCGTATTTTTATGACAATTGTCTCTTTAGAGGTATTCAATTATTTCCTCAACATTACGTCACTGAATTACTACTGCAAATACTAATTGAATTGTCCGAGGGGGCAGTTGTCCTATGGGTACCGCACTAGGTTCTCTACACTAATAGCTCAAACCTCATGTACAGGATGGTCATACTTTCCCTACTTAACCGTCTCTATGCGGAAAACGAGCGATCGCAGGAACATTGCCAAGGACATGGAAAAGAGAAATAATGAATAAGCAATTTCTCTGAAATACTTTTAATGTGTTGCATTACTTGGATCTTGTGGATATAGCATCCGTCAGATTACAAAGTGTCCTCGAAATGGCGCCCATCAGTGTCCAGGGCAGTCTGAAAGTGTCCACGACTGCACGAATTATCTTCATGGATATGACTGATACCACTCTTGATATACTTCATGTGCGAGCGTTCCCCTGGTCTAGTATATTAATGGAAGCGGAGAGCCATGCAAATCTTGTGACTCATAATCTGGGCATTATTCCTACCGAGTTTGGTACCCGCTATAAATAGTTTCCTGTAAATGTATAGATAGCGTAATACTTCTATGTCCATGATGGCTTAGTTGGTTAGAGCGTTGGGAGGTTCGACCTTAGTCTGTGGAATTTCCTTTCCATAAATTAATTTTGTTCATATATTAGCGCTATTAAAAATTTTAAAAGAAGTTTTAAAATAACTCTCAGAAGAGTTCCGCTTTTCTCCCAAAAGATCAGTTTTTCGAAGGAACGCTTTTTGATTGCTCATCACGATCGGTTTCTTTATTAAAAAGAAAAAAAAAAAAGGCTGGCGGGGTGTTTTAACCCCCACCCCTCAATAATCTTAATCTCAGAAAAGCAATGGAGGTTAGTTCAGCTTCCCCTACTTCTCAACAGAAAATTCTGGGTGCGTGCCCGAAAGGGTCTAATTTTCTGCTACTTCCCTTCTTAGGAAACGAATTATGAACTGATGTTTAAAACACAGAGAAAGCTTTGTGTGGAAATTTTCCTTGCTCTTCATAAGAGTAGATGTAGTTTTACGTCCATAAAAAAAAACAAAAAAAACAAAGCGTAACAATCAAACATTTTTAATCTGTTTTCTTTTGTATAAAATAAAATTATGCAAATTTATTAGAAATTCTAATAATGCAAACTCTTCAGCTGTTCTTATGAAAGAGCAGAGTTCGATGTAAGGAAAAAAAAATCTTCCATGTAAAAACACATTTGCTTGTACCCCTGTGCCTAACAAAGCTGAACGATCGTCGATCGCCTGCTTCAGATCCAGCCAATGCCTCGGAGAATAAATTTCCAGAGAAAAATTCTGATATCGTTCCTTCCTCCGGAAAGGAAGTAAACCCATTGATCCCAAATAGAGAGCTGTTTGCTGCATATTAAAGAACCTGAGACCGCAAGAAAATCTCCCGACTTTTCTCTCTCCGGCGTCCGGGATGACCAATTTTATGTAGACGGATACTCAATTAAATATATGAATAACGCGTCCAGAACTTCAAAGAACCATTTCAATAATTGAAAACCGACGAGCTATTTTATGTTTTATTACCATGGCAACATTTTATTAAAGTAATATGCTACTTCGTGTTTATGCCTTGGGCCTAATACAGTTTCAAGCTGTTCTTGGTGACATCTTTCTGTGGGTCTCTATATATTTTTAAAATGACATCTAATTTACGAAAAAAAAAAAAGTCGTAACCTAAAGTTTACTCGTTAACACGATATGTTTAATTAACTGCCTTTGAAATTAGAAACAGTATCAGAGCCACACGTTGAAGTGATCGATTCGTGGATAATCACGTGTCGACATGCTACTGAAACTGAATAAACTTTTCCAATATAGATCCTAAATTATTTTCAGATTCCGGTTAAAAGCTTTAACTGTCAACTTCCCTGTTTTCAAGCTTTCACGTTCTACGTTTACACAAAAGCAGACGACCAATGCCGTTTATGACGTCATGGCTATAAAATTCATAAAGCTCTTACCGGTTTGTGAGCGTTCATAATTTTCGTTATTTTTAAAAATTTAGAGATCGATTTGAAAATTTCTAAGTATTGTATATGATTATCAATATCATTTTTTTAAAAAATAAAAAAGCCCGTAGAATTGACATAAAGGGTACATTTATGCCAACGAAGAAGTCGTGGGCGAGCTATCTGTTAGTGATCTTCCGATGACCTGTTTATGTACACAAAATTATAGTATATAAAATTTATCTCATAAACCGCAACAGAGAAGGACCGATTTTCAATTGCAAACTAATAAGAGATAAAATACTTTCAGTGTTCTCTTGTGGGCAAGTGGTGTGTCGTTCCATTTTTTTCTGGAGCCGGCCAGGTGGCCGAGAGGGCTAGGGCGTAGGCTTTCTAGTTCTCGAGTCCGCCTGGTCGTGGGTTCGAATCCCGCCGTGGGCATGGATGTTTGTGTTTGTCCCGGGCTGCGTACAGATATAACTTATGTAAAAGGCGTAAAATGACCTTAGTAGTCGATGCCTTAATTTCTAGACCCCCCCCCCCAATTTTTCTGGTTTATTAAAAACTTGTTCCATATTCAATTTAATATTCGCATCATAATCGGATGAACAATCCATTCAAAAATGAAACGGACAAACATGTAAATTGAAAGTCCAAAGACTACTCAGCAAGCAAAACTAATAAAGGATGACAATATTGTAGGGAGTTCCTAACAGTCTTTAGAGTTCATTACCTGGGAGTCACATTTTTTTTTATTTTTATTTTTTTTTATTGTAATCCAATACGTCTATCCAGGGCCTGTATGGCCAGAGGCCGACGAGTTGGGTTCCTGGATGGACCTGGATTAGCGACTGCTGTATGATGGTCGCCCATCCAGTGACTAGCCGTGCCTGATGTTTGCTTGCTTAACTTCCCTGCAGTTGTGCGATCAGTGAAAGCCACCAGGCCACGGAAGGAAAGGAAATTCCTTTTGTTTTATTCAAATGTGAGGTAGGGAGGTCGCAAGTTATTTAACTTTTAGAAAAGGGGGTCACGATTTGAGAACCACTGCTTTAGAGTATCAGAAGAAATCTCTTTATAAGCAGCAATCACGTTTCATTTTTAACTGAAACGGATGCAGCATTTTTAATCACTTGCAGCTTACTATAGACGGTGTATGCAGGAAGTAGGAATGCGCATGCACAAATTTACTGTCACTTCCTGTGCCCTCCCTCACTTCCGACCAGAGAAGAGTAAATAAGGAACAATTTAACGAACAAAAATGCAGTGTTGTCTTGCTCCCGGATGCTCAATTAATTAGCATGAAAAAAAATTATTGAAAAATTAGCAGCACGAAAGTCAAAAATCTGAATAGTCACAGCTAAAGTCGGAAGTGCAGTTACTACGAAAGCGGAAATACGCTGAGGCATTCAAGTAAGTAAAGGTGTGTAAACATGCACTCCATCTGTACAGGATGGTCGATTTCAGTGAAAACATTAAAATAACGTTTGAAATGAAATTTGTTCGTCTCGAAGGGGCCTATCCAATGATACCAAAATTGGAATTCCCACCCCTGGGAATAGGTGGGGGGTAACAATAAAATCTTAAATATTATAAAAAATCTATTTTTTAATGCAGATTTGAATTTTCCAGGAAAAATACAAATTTGGCCTACGATAGCTTTTTTTTTTTTCACAAAAGGCGCTGTAATCGATAAAAACCGAAGAGGGGCACACAAACATTAAAAAACGAGGGCCGATTTTGGTGTCGTTGGATGGCTTTTTTAAAAATACTGAACACGTATTTTTTATTTTTTGATCCGACGTGTTTAGTATTTTTTTCGAGATATTGCCGTTTTTAATAACGTGTACTTCATCTGCAATAAAAAATGGGGGTTTACGATGTTCTTCATTATCCCCATCCAATTTTGGTTTCATTGGATGGGCCCCTTCGAGAAAAACAAATTTTTTTCTAAACCTTTTGGAGCCGATGCGTAGTTTTCGAGATATTTCAATGTTTTTTCACTTAAATCGACCACTCCGTATATCCTTTCCGTGACAGTAGTTTAGCTGCCATTACCGGAGGGGAGGGGGTGCATTACTTTTGAGGGCGTGTGTGTATAAGCCAAGTGTCTTACAATAATAGTAACAGAAGGCAGACTAAGATGTACCGTACCGATAGCGTGCGGTGATACTTTCTCATGAAAGAGAACTTCCAACTCAAGGAATCCATTAACATTTGAAAACATGTATGGAATATCTCCTTGAGTTTGGTAAGCGTATGAATTTGTACGTCATTCCAAAGCCGGCATTAGCGTCTTTTCCGACCAATCCTGGTCGATGTTATCGCAACGGCATAGACCAGAGCACACATCGCCACGGACATGTCCTATCTATTAGGGGACATGGCCAAAATGATGGTTAAAGTTAACTTTTGGTCCTTCGAGCCACGTCGTGGAACCATAATGTTGAACTTTAACCATCATATTGGCCATGTGTACCTATTATAACTTTTATTTACTTTTTGTTGCTCTATCCAAATCTGAAGTCAAACTCAAATAAATTAGTATGGCGGAATGGTATATTCGCACAGGCCTACCACGAGATAATGATACGGATTCAAAAAAAAAATTGAATTTTTCAATAAGCGGAAGCTGTTCATGTCGTTTACTTTGTGTTTGGAGCGACGACGAAATGAATGCTTCTGACATTTCTTCATTTCTTCCAAAAAAAAGTAATTTCTCTAAAAAGGCTTAGCCTATTTCCATAAAAAATGCGTCAATGCATAGTTTAAGGATCCCTCTAAGTGTGAATAATTTTATAAAAAAAAAATTGACGGGGGTGGAGGGTCTGCGGGGAGGGATAGTTTATATACAAAAAAAATAACTCCAAAACGGCTCATCACAGCCAAGCAAGTCATTTACAAAAAAAAATCACCTTAATGAAAGGAGTCCGTACATGTCGAATTTATTGAATTTGGTTCGCTGGTTTGAACGCTACAGCCATTTTTTAATTTTTAGAAAAAAATTAATATTTTGAAAAAAAGCTTACCCAATTGACATAAAATATACGCTAAGGCACAATTTAGGGTACCCTCTAAGTATGTATAATTTAGGTTTGGTTCTGCTACTTGCCATTTCAGAGGAGTTAGTTGCACAAAATTGGTCACATACGTACAGACGGATTTTTTTTTTCAAAATTCCAACATATCTTTTTGAATCAGGAGTTTTTAAGTCGATTTCAGCAAAAAAAAAAAAATTGAGTTTCTGAAATGAATATATAGGCCTTCACTCTTAGAAAGTGGTAGGCCAAAAATTGTCAACAGAAAAACCGACTATATCACTACTGTATCACATCATATACAGTAGTGATATAGTCATCAACATCGTTATGGTAATGAAGTATCACGCGCTCTCAACCTTTTTTTTTTTTCCATATAGGCCTACTGGGTTTCCTTAAACGGCTATGGCGTTTTAGTTACGTACGTTTACTAATTCAACTATAAACCTCGTTTTTGTAATTTTTTTTGCTCTGTCTTTCTCCGCTCTGAGTTCTACGTGAGCGGAGCTGCGGGTACAACTGATTTGAGTTGCAAATTGCAAATCCAAGATTCAATGTTGTTAGTTTTCTTTACAACATATGGAGACCGCATAGCGCACGTTTACAACTTTTTAAGATACAATATTCTTATTTATATTAAAGTGTGTTTTCTAAGGAAAAAGTGCACAATTCTTAAAGGAGCGATAACTATAAATAATTGAAATGACGTAAGGAGTTGGTAATATAGTAAGATGGTATATATATTTTTAATGATGGGATTTAACAATCTTTTTCTATTCGAGTGTTAAAACACCATCATTAAAAAATATATACCAGCATACTGTTTTACCAAGTCTTTATTTCATTTCAATTATTTATTAGTATTATTTGTAACAACAACGGGGAAGAGCCATCAGATAAACTAGAAGGCCAAACCCGTTGCTGTCCCCCAACAGGCACAAAGCCCAAAACGGGGTTACTGAGGGGAAAAAAAAAACCATTTAAAGACAATAAGACAACGACAATAATTAAACAATTGTTAATAATAAAAATAATAACAATAGTAAAGATAATAAATAAAATTAATTAAAATCTTTATTAGTTAAAAAAAATCATAAGAAAATATTAGGTTATAATTATCACCAAGTTTGTACCTTAAATCTAAAAATTTTGCGTTAGTTAGATAAAACATTGGTTGAGAAAAAGTTAGCCCAGACCTTAAAGATCCCTTAGAGTAATGCAAACACAGATTTTCTAAAAGAAATGGTTTTACTCATAAAAAGTTTACTTAACATCTTAGTATATATCTGACCTGCAAGTAAATATACAGTGTCATAATTACATTGAACATTATAAGAGCGTAATACAAGACTAACTTTAAAAAAATTATTTTTTTAATTTTTATCTTTAGTGCTTTAAAAGTTCTTAATTTGACGAATTCGTATTTTAAAGTTGATAAATCGAAAGATGGAAGCCGAACAATTTCATAAAAAAAATAGTTCAAGCTATTTCATAAACAATTAGACAGAACAAAAAGCCTAAAGGCAAAATAAATGCTAAGTTTTCAAAAATAACATTAATAAGTGGAATGGGATATATTTCTGAAAACTTTACCAGATCATTAAAGTGTTTATGTTCTTGATCTTTCTTGCTCTTTTGCCATTGTCTCGTCTCGGCGAAACTTCTCTAATGAAGTAAATAAAGGTGAATTAAAGAAAGTTTCAGAAACCGCTTATATATATATATCGATATCGGTTGTCATTTTTTACTGCTTTTCGTTGACGTAGGAGAGGAAATGACAGAAAGGGGGAGAAAATGAACCGTAGACATAGAGGGAACACGCTATTTTAAAATTCGTTTCGAAAGGAATCCGTTGAATTCACGTGGAATTGATTTAGGATTTTGTCTGATCGGACGATGGAAAGACTTTATTCTTATTTTTTTTCCTACAAGCAAACATCTGCTTTCTTTCTAAATCTTTCCGGCTTAAAATATTTTTTCCTTTCCAAACTCAAATCTCCCGTCATAAATTCAGTGTCTCTTCGATTCGCCCACGAAATGTAGCATTTTGAGTCCGTTTATATTTCATTTTATGTTTATCGCTATAACTTAAACTGCTTGCAGTGAAAATTTTATGCATACAAACGAGAGAGAAATACATCTTTGGGGATTTCATTACGTATATCTAGGTCGTGATTCACTAAATATTAACTTAAATACGGAATGGCTTCTGAAAATTCAACTGCAACCTTAGTCCTTTATAGTAAACACGCCAAGAAGTCCTGTTAATGCTTCTATTACATGTTCTATCCTTACCAGAGCCCTTTTCTAGCCAGTGAATTATAAACAATCTGTGAAACATGTTTTAATCCCGTTTTTTTTTTGTAAAATAGTTTGAGGTCAAGTGATTCCAACATGTACTTCTCATCTATTTAAGAATGAGTTGGGTGAATCGAATCATATAGGATGAGGTAAGTTTTTATTGAACAATTTTCAAAGTACACGTACATTGTTATATAGAGAGTGTTCAAATTTTATCGATGTTTTTCGATATAGCCACCCTTTGCATAGTAGATTTGGGGACATTTCTTCGACTAGGACCTGAGAGCCCTATTTATCATGGTTTGAGGACTTTTTTGAAGTTCTTCCTTCACATGTCGTTTAAGTCCGCAAAGAGTTCTTATTTTCCTCTTGTTTAGCTTAGATTTCAGGCATCCCCACAACTAGAAATCACATGGAGCTGCAACTGGGAAGGTTTGATGAAAGACACGTTGTTGGCATGTAGGAAATCCAGGGTATGTTTTGACGTACGAGCCCGGGAAGAATCTCGGGCACTTTGTTGATTGAAGTTACCTTTTGCACTAAGAGTGCCCTCACCATGACGCTTTTTGGGTGTGATTTTGAAACTTAAGCGACAGTGTCAGGGAGCCTTTGCGAGTGATGGGAGGTATTAGACTATTCGCTTTTCCTGACCGTCACGTAGTTACACCAATGCCTCATCTGAAGTAACGAGTCTTTGCCAGCGATTTCTCGTCAGCATCAGCGACGCTTTTCGATTGTGACTTGGAACATCCAATGGCATTTGGGCTTGTGAACCAGTCTCATGCCGAAATTTTTATACGGTTCTAGGGCTGATGCTTAGTCTTGCAGCAATATCCAGCTGTATTGGAGGGTATTCTGAACTTAGCCACTTATTCAGGCGCTGTTTATTTGCAGGATACAAAGAGGACCTTTTAGAAGTAGCATTGTTTTGTTGATTCTTTGTGTCCGTATTCTTAATATAGGACAGTATGCTCTTGAAATTGCAATTCCTCGTTTTGTAGGTGCTTGAAAATAATCGTTTAGCTCCATTTAAGATCTAAAAGAGTTTTTATCTTTTCGATATCTTCGCTGGAGAATTTTCTCGGAGCCATTTTTTGTTTTACTTCCTATCTTCAATGTACTCTTTTATGGTACAGTCAATTTCATGAGAAGATTAGAATTTTAATTATTCAAATTCTTGGCGAGAAAATTGAGAAAGAATTGTTAAATGACAACCAACTTCAGGCTGAAGAACTGATTAGCATGGCGAAAAAAGGACCTAGATTTCGAAAAGAGATTTGGAACTATCTCTAGATGGAGCTATGAACAGATGACTGGATTCTGGATTCTTTGTAACTGTAGCTTAAAGGTAATCAATCATAAGCGAGGCCATCTTCGTTTATACTTGTACGGAGAAACACGTTATCCACTGGAAGAAGATTGTGGTCTGACGATGATAGACAGAGGTCCCCATAGAAGCAATGGATCCAGCATACTTTATCAAGACATCTCAAGGTTCTAGTGGTGGTATCATAGTATGGAGCTTCTATTGGTATTGAACTGGTTTCCTGATATTCATGGAAAGTTGGGTGTATTCCACGGAATACTTAAACATTGTTGCCGACCAAGTCCATCTCGCAATACTGCATTTTTATCCTGCATGTGACGCATAAACTGCCGGATAACTGTCGGCTTACAGATGTTCAATATGTGTATAGCCGTCAGAAAATGTGCATAAACTGATGTCTATAACCTGGAAAAAAAATCCGACTTCATTTCAATAGTTTCTGTGAAAACAGGATCTTTTTGTCTGCATTCGTGTGCAAATTATTGAGCTTTTGGATCACTGTCTACTTCATTGATTATAAACCAACTCGCTTATATGTTGTAATTCGGTCCAATAAAAAATTAAAGTGATGTTTCTAATTCATTGGCCAGTGAATGTACCACTTTTCGCTATACCGTTTACTCTTCGTCATAAGCTAAATTTTTCAAGTATCATTCAGGAATGACTGCATTTAATTTTAATTGATGTGTTTGAATACATCAAATTTGGTTACGCAAACGAGAAATAGAATGCTGATCGGTTTACGCAACCGCAATAGCAACAATTCTACTAAAAATTCAAGTGTGAACCGATTTTGAATCTGTCAAGTGACATTTTTTTTCCTCATTTTTTTGGCCCTGCGTTTTCGTTAAAGCGAAATAAAATTCTTCCGAAGCAAGTGTCCAGCTGCTCACCATAGATGACAATGCTGCTAGGCAATTATATATGCGAAAAATATTCAGATAGCATCTATACATTCGAATTTTAGTCGTTTGATATCGATATTCTTTGAAAATTGAATCTGAATATTATAATCATCTACTTTAAAAGCGATATAAAGTTTCAGGACCATATATTGGCCTTCCATCCAGTAATTATTCTGTATATTCTACTGACCAATGAGGAAGTGTGAATTTTATTTGTGAAAATATTCTCTAATCAATTGTCGCAAATTAGATTACTGCCAATTATTATTAATAATAGAGTGTTTGAAATTATTTTTCTAGTCCTTTATATATTGAAGGATATTAACATTCTCATTTCTAGCGTATACATGACGCAAGCTGAATGATTTCAAATTTTAATGTAGAAGACTAAAGGGGAAGGTTCATTATTGGAACTTCAGACGACTCGTGCTTCCGAACGTGTGCTGTCAACCAATTTGTAATGAAAGGTTTTTCAAACTCTCATACTGGAAAAAAATTCTTCTCTCTATTGTTGTTGTTATAACAGAGCACCACGACTTCTTTTCAATGTGGTTCTAATGCAACAGCCTTCTTTCCTGTCAACCAAGTTGAAAGCGATCTTTTGAAATGTCGAGTAAACAAAATTTCAAACTCATCGATGACGATTTTTTTTTTTCGTTTTACGGTTTCTATAACTTTCATTCTTCTTTGTACAGAAATTAACCTCGCTTCCGTTGTCATTTCGATCGTCAATTCAATTACCAACAACAACGAAACAGATTGAGATACATTCTTTTTACTTCCCTTAATGTTACAGAGATGCTTTCATGGAAGTACAGGGTTTCCGAAAAAGAATGACAACATTTTGTGATTTTATAACTTTTTATTGGATGGCAGTAAGATGTTAATTTTTTAACAAAAATTCTCAAAAAATGCACAAGTTTTTTGTTTTTTTACCTTTCTATACGAGCACCATTCGTAACGTACTAAACATCTAACCCATGAAAACCATAATACACACTGAATTTTTTCTTATACAGACATGGCTGTATGGATAATAATCAGTACTGCCACACAAATTCGGTACTGTCTGTTCGCTGTAATAAAAAACCCCAAGTTCCTAGTCACCAAATAAAAAGTTTATTTACTTATTTTATTTTAGAATCCAGTACATCCAGAGCCTGTATGGCCTGAGGCCGACGAGTCAATGACTAGCCGTGCCTGATGTTGCTTAACTTCACAGAAGTTGTGTTTCAGTGAAAGCCCACCAGGCCATGGCTTCCCCAAGTATCGGGAACAATTTTTTCCTGACGTGACTGTTGTTCGCAGCGCGATCGCACCGAGCGTGCTTGGTAGTGTGGGGTCTGACCTTCAAAACGCGCCAAGCGTCAGTCGCCTGCGAGCGTTTGTTCAGGCTAGATCGAAGTTTAGTGGACCCCTGTCGAGTGACTCGGTGCAAGCTCAAAATGCAGCGAACGATTGAGCAGCAGTACGCCATCAAATTTTGTTTGGACTGGGGAAATCGGGTACGGAGACGTTGGGCATGATTCGTCAAGTGTTCAAGGATGAAAGCATATCAAAAATTCAGTTTTTAAGTGGCACAAGCTCTTCAAAGATGGTCGAGACAAGGTGCAACTTGTGGGTGAAGTGCTGAATTCAGACCGTCGGTTAAGTGTGCGCATGATCGCTGATCGAATTGGCATTGATAAGATGACAGTGCACACCATTATCACTGCAAATTTGGCGATGCGGAAGATCTGCGCCAAACTCGTCCCGAAGGTCTTGACGGACGACCAAAACTAGAGGCTCAAAACGCGTCGCGACGATTCCTCAACCCTCTTATAGTTCCCGACTTGGCCCCAGCAGACCTTTTCCTATTTTCAAAAGTGAAATCCTCCCTCAAAGGACACCACCATGGGACCCTAAGTGCCGTCAAAGAAGCGTGCACGGACCTTCCGGAATCCGCCTACCAGGGAGCCTTCGAGTCGTAGAAAAGCCGCTGGCAAAAGTGTAACGACACGTTGAAGAACTTTAAGGTTTTGTAGTAATATCTGAAATAAATCTATTTTTCCGAAACTTTTCCCGATACTTTTTATACATACCCTCTATAGTGATAGAAACAGGGTTAGAACAGTTGTCAGTGTTAAGTGTAGAAGACTGCTACACTGTGCTGTTAGATTTGTAATATGACTTAGAAAGAGCAGTGAGAGAGATTTAAATTCTGTTACGCGATGTTAGGTTAGACGATAAAACCATTTCGGAGCCCCAAGCTTACGAGTGGCACAAAGTAATTAACGGAGATGAGACATGACAATCTCTCATGCAGACAGACCAAAGGGGGAAAATTATCTGGAAGCCTTTTTTCGAATGCAGGAATCGTACATTTCGAATTCATCCCCAAAGGTCGGACTTTTAAAAAGGAATCCTAATTTTCCATTCTTTGTCGTCTTCGCGATATAGTGCCACGAAACCGGCCTCATTTGTGGCAAGGAAAAATAGCTGACTCTTCATCACGTTACCTGACAAAGCCCATCATACTTGTCCTCCCACAGATCAGTACTTTCTCGCTCTAGCTGATTTCCAACAGTTTCCACAAGGACGTGTGGACGCTGTGCAGAAGCGTGCCGCTGTCCAAAGTTCTTATTTGAAGGTGCTGTTTTATAAAAGTTTCTATTTCTTTTGTAATAAAATGTTCGTATGAGATTAGCAGAAAGATTATCATGCTAACAAAATATAAAGGGACGGGAGTTCAACAAATCGTTCGATAGTCAAGAGGGAGTCAAGGGGAAAGTTACGTTATCAGGCACTGCGATAGAACTTCCGTAACGGCTAATATTTGCTATATGTGGATACATTGCATCATTATGCATCATTAACCTCGTCAACCAATTGAATTCGGTGATTGTTTTCCTTTGCTGTGTAATTTGAAGTATTAGATCATTGACCTGTCCACGTGATCGTTTCTATTGAATTGAAGTTGTTGTAAAGCAATTTCATTATTGAGCAATTATTACTATACAGGGTGTTCAATTTATGGAAGACATTGAAATATCTCGAGAACCACACATCGGATCAAAAAAAAGTGTGGAATGAAAAATGTTCGTCTCGAAGGGGGACATCTAATGATACCAAACTCGACCCCCTCACCCCCACCCCCTGGAGGTGGGGGAGGGAGGAGTAAAAAAACTTAAATGGGAACCCCCATTTTTTATTGTAGATTCGGATTCTCCAGAAAAAATTACCCCAATTACCCCTATAATGGACGGTGGATTGGCAGAGGTGGCCCGATTAATTGGCCAGCTAGGTCACCTGATTTGACATCGCCTGATTTCTTTCTTTGGGGTTACCTAAAAGATAAGGTTTACCCACATGTGCCAACAACCCGTGAAAACATGATAGAACGTATTAGAAACGCTTGCTCTGAAATTCCCCCAGGTCTTCTTTTGTCCTGTGTGCAATCATTTGAAAAAAGGATAAATAAGTGTATTGAAGTTCGTGATCAAAACTTCGAACATTTACCGTAAGTAATTGAACAATGAAACGCAAGGGGACGCACCTAAAACCAGCACCCCAAATTGTGAGAGGCAAGGAGACTCACATAAAATAAGCACCCCAAATTGTGAGAGGCAAGGGGACTCACATAAAACAAGCACCCCAAAGCGAACAGAAAACTACGTCCACGTCGTTCTTCCTGGGTAACGCCAAATGTAGTTTCTGCTTAACAATAAACGAATAAATGAACTTCTCCGTATTCTTTCGATGGTAGCGCCATCTGCGAAATAATTTACATGAATAATGAAGTCAAATCAATGGTATTTGATATAAGAAAACCAAGGTTTCCTATAAAAAATTTGTTTCCCATTGGAAATTTTGACATAATTCGCTTCCCCACCCTTCGGGAGTGGGGATGGGTGGACAATTATGGTGTCATTAAGTAGCATTTGTAAGAATATCAAAAACATTTAATTTTATTTTGCTGATCTGATACCTATTTCTTGAGATATCGCCATTTTTCAACGATTTTTTACCCATTTTGATTTTTGTCGATTACAGCGCCATCTGTGACCGAAATGACTCGAATCGTAGCTCAAATTGAGGTAATTTTTTCTGGAGAATCCGAATCTGCAATAAAAAATGGGGGTTCCCATTTAAATTTTTTAACTCCTCCCTCCCCCACCTCCAGGGGATTGGGGTGGGGGGTCGAGTTTGGTATCATTAGATGTCCCCCTTCGAGACGAACATTTTTCATTCCACGCTTTTTTTGATCCGATGTGTAGTTCTCGAGATATTTCAATGTCTTCAGATAATAATTTTACGAGTATTTAAAATCAAACAACAAGATACCAAACAATATGAAACTAATAATAAGTTGTAAATTAAGCGAGAAATTGTTTTTTAAACAGTCGAGATCACTTATAAATAAATGCGAAATTTTAAACAATTTCTATGCAACTCAAGCTGGGCCCAAAATATCCTTTTCTGAAGTTTCATTCTTAGATTAGCAAATTAAAGTTTCAAGATGAGCTGAAATTTCAATTTCATTAAAATAAATTTTATCTTTAGATTAAAAAAAAATTCGTCTAATTTCACCGGTTCTTTTTTCCCTACATGAATAGCCACTGCACTCATTTTATTTGGCTGACATTACAATGGCCAAAGAATGTTTAATTTATTTCTCTGCCCTCCAAAATCACTTTCCAGTTTTCTTCCTTTGAGGATACGCTAAAAACAAAGTTTTTCCATTAGTTAGCGATCCAAAGAAGCAGTTGGAAACTTGAAGCACGCGAGTCATGCCTTACCCGTTTTTCCATCCAAGTCCAGGTATAAAGTTTCCCTGCCGTTGTTCTGAGGAATACACCTACGTTTAATAAGGTACAGAAAATGGGAATGAAATGAAATGTTACTGTTCGATCAATAACTTTGTGCGGTGAAAGAAGGAAATGTTATAAAAAAAAAAACCCAACTAATTTCTTGAACATTTCTAGGATTTTATGGTTTTTATTTTGTAACTAGCAGAAGACCCGGCGTTGCCCGGGATAACTACGCTTGTAGGTATGTAGGTAAACAGAACAACTTCAAAAAGCTAAATTAAACCTCCAAATTGGTTAAATAATAACTCAAACACTATAATATAGAGCGAAGGGACTATCCATTCTAAGAAAAAACCAAAGACAGGAATTTACCTCTTCACTGAAAAAATCCATTCTAGGTGATATACCGGTACTTGATTTACCGAAAAAAAATTTTAAAGGCTCACAATGGATGGACCTCTCCAAGGATGCCTTCTAGTCTAAATAATTTTTTACTCACGTAATCTTACTTTAGATGTACACTTGATGTTGTTGCAATTTCCTTTCTTCTTTCGATGTCTTGAAGCAAAAATTGGCCATTCATCACTTTGTGTAGTCTAGCGGTCGCCGATTCTTCTATTTACTTGCTTACCATTTGCTCAATACAGCACGGAGCTAAAGGAGTGCTTCCTCTATCGTCTTTCACTCTTTCTCAATAGTCTGCTAACTCATTATCTCCAGTTACTGATCATTTTTAAAGATTTTCAAGAAATTGTTAAGTACTAAGAATTCTCTTTTCTAAGAAAAGCCTGAATAACAGGAAATTGCACAAACTTTGCCTGCCATTATTGGTCATGAGACATATATTGTTGATCCTTGCATAGTGTTGGTGCATTGCGTGTTGACACCATTGTTGATACCTATTGTTGCACAAACTTTTATTTGCATTGTTGGTCATGAGATATATATTGTTGGTCCGTGCAGAGTGTTTGTGAATTGCGTGTTGATACCATTGTTGATATTTTTTGTTGCAAACACTTTGTCTTGCATTGTTGGTCATGAGATATTTCTAATTAATATGCCCTTCCATAACCCTAAAATGCTAACCATACGTCTTGGAGACGTAGTTAAAATTTTAATCAGCTGCTGCGCTTGACCTTGAATGAGCGCCCTGTAACTCCAGGTATGCTTCATCAAACATGTATTCTTTCGAATAGTGGTGTTTCAGTTGTCCAGCTTGCATATCAACAGCGTGTATTGCATATTTTCGTAAACATAGTGCGTCTGTTAGACGTAGAGTTAGTATTCAACGTAAATTTTTGTACGTCTCTTGGACGTAGAGTTAGTATTCAATGCATATTTTTGTACGTCTAATGGACGTAGAGTTAGTATTCAACACATATTTTTGTACATCTCTTGGACGTGTTGTAATGAATGATGGTGCTTATTTATATCCTCAGAGGCGTATTAGTTATTATTAATTACAAGTGCTTATATTAATACAAAATTCTATTGTTATGGATTCAGTAGAAGAAAAAGAAATTGAAAAAATTATTGTAAGTCTAAATATAAATTAGTCTTCAGGAATTGATGGAATTTAGGCAAACAACATTAGAAATAATGGTAAAGGTTTTGTTAACTCATTTATGTAATGTAATATTGAAGACAAATGAATGGCCAAAAGAGATAAAAATGTCAAAGATTAGGCCAATCTATAAGAAAGGTAAAAAACAGATTTAAATAATAATCGACCAATATCATACTTTCTATTATTACAAAATATTTTTAAACTTTGGATTAAAAAAAACTTGACTAATTTTGGGAAAAGAACAATACGTTTGGTAAAGAAATATATAGTTATAGAGAAAAGAAGTCAACCCGAAATTTGAAATGACACAAAAATTAAATAAATGCTTTCATCATGGTCTTAATTCAGCAGTTATTTTTTGGATTTAAATAAAGCTTGGGATTTGGTTAATCGTGATATTTTGTTTTTAAAATTAAAACAATATGGTATAAGAGGACAATGTTTAAATTTGTTGAAAGGAATGCATACGAACAGAATGTAAAAACTAAAGATAAATAATCCTGAAAGTTCAGTTTCTGAGATCACAAATGGTATTCCTCAAAGGTCAATATTAAGTT
>JAHWFO010098272.1:2221495-2262052 GCA_023313115.1 Rhysida immarginata | reverse complement strand
CGTTTGTCTTTTAAAACATTTTAGACTATAAAATTCGTTTTAATACATATATTTTTTTCGAATATTCTTATATCGATTGTTTTTTTAATATTGCTATTTTACAGAGTTGTTAAATAGTTAATAAAAATTTTTTATAATAAATGTATTGTTCTAAAGTACTTATTATATAATAAATAAATACACAAAACTCCTTATTTCAATCAATACAACTAATCATAAACTAATCTGGGAGACGTATAGTTAGTAACAAGGTTATGTTGCTCATGGTTAGTATTCTAGGGATAACCATGAATATCGATTTTTTTTTATCGATAATTATTATTTTTCCGAAATCTGAGGTAGACAGTGACCTTCCTCATGGTTTGAAGGTCAAGTATGCAAAATTTCATCAAGATCGGAATAAAACTGTAGATTTGCATAAGAAACAAACAAACAAACCCACAAACCCACAAACAAACATCCTTCTTTATATATATAGAAAGAAGATATCGGAAGAGAAAAATCCCAAGTGTTGAATTCGAAAACTGAATCTCTCTAATGCTCAGTAAATTACCCTTTGATATCAAAGGGAATTCATTTTTAATACTTACCCTCAGTTTTAATTCATTTCAAGTATCCTTAACGTAACAGATAACGAACAAATAAAACTCCAGAATGGTAATTCTTGTAGACTTCGTAAATATTATCATAATGGTAAATAAATATCTGAATGATATTTAGCAATTTATAAATGTTATAATATTAAGAGAATTATTTTTTTAATATTTTACTTCATGCATGACACTTGGTGAAATAGGCGGCACAAGAAATATAAAACGAAAATAAACTGCAACACACTTGCTTAAGAACATGCATATTCCTTACAGTCTCATAGTTAGATTACATTAAATATGAAGTAGAGTACATATTTAACGACAAGTAATCACTCTGTTAAACTTGGTCAATTGTACATTATTCTAATTTTGTATTTCATACGTAAATAATGAAAAAAAATGTTTATTGGAGTGCAGGTGTGCTGCAGTACAGAAAATAGCAACACACTTGGTTAAGACACTATCTGTTTTATTGTTCCGAAAATAAGATTCTTATTTACACCATTTAATACTTATATCGTATAAGAACCATTCATTCGAGAATCACCTCAAAAACACGAGATTTCAGTGAATTAATCTGATGTTTCAAAGTATCTTGAGGAATTTTTGCCACTCCCTTCTTACAGCAATTTCCAATTCTCCTGTGCTTTCATATAGGGTCCCATTGGCATAAACAGCCCGAGATAAGCATGACCCCAAATTCTCAATAGGATTTAAATCCGGAGAAAACGCGGGATGTTGGCCAAGTTCAATATTATTCCTCCTAAATCAGTCCATTGTGGTCTTGGCGGTGTGGATTCTTGCATTATCTTGCACAAATATTCCATTAGATCCAGCAATATCCTGCCAAATTGGCAGGAGATAATGCTGCAATGTTTCCTGATAGTCAGTTGCTTTTTGGTTTCCATGAAGAATAGCAATGTCAGTTTTCCTTTGAAACTGAAACCTGCTCAAACAAACAATCCCAGTGCTCGAGCATCATGATGACTGCTGAGAATCTTGGTTTCCTTTCTGAGGTCATGCTAATCCAGGTTGAAACGTTTTTCATCAGAAAACACCACATTACACCATTCTTTGTCCCATGTCTGATGATTTTTAGCCCACTGGAGTGTTTGTTCTTTATGGTGTTTTGTTAGGACAGGTTTCCTCTTCATGTTTTGCCGCTTAATGTTGGGGGATGCTTTCAAAACTCTCCGTATTGTTTCGTTTGACACAGCCCGTTTCAAATCGACTTTAATCTGTTCCATGGATACTGCTTGACTGCTGGCTCATCTCAGTATAGCCCTCTTGTCACGTTGACTCGGGAGCATAGGATGACCTCCTGCATAGTTTTTTCCATATGTTTATGGGTTTCTGAGGAAATTAGATATTACACATAGTGATCTTCCAGATTTGGCTGCAATTTCGCGATACGTTTTTCCTTTCTCCTTTAAAGTAAGGATTTCAATCTTTTCTCTTACCCATAATGCTGAAAAAATGATTTTCAATGGACGTATTTGTAAATATTTCACAATATACATAAATAACAATAGGCTGGATTACTTAATTTCCAAAGTAAACGTTTCAAATATGCTTTTAAATTTCCAAATATCTTTTTGTTCTTAAGCAAGTGTGCCGACAAATTGAGAAGAATATTTGAAATAATTAATTTTCCTTTGCAACAAATGAGTTTACATATCTAGACTTATGCAAATATCTTGGGTCGACCTCATGTTCTTATGTAGTGACCGGGTATAAAGTACAAGCAATACCTCCTCCTGCTTTCCAGGACAAATGGTACGTTCTTAAGCAAGTGTGTTGCAGTTTATTAGGAGTGGAAGATGAATGAGCATACAGAAAGAACTAAATTGCCAGAAAAGTGACAATAATCATAATCAGTCATACAGCAATAAACTTTGTAAATAAATCATAAACAAATAATTCGAAACAAGCAAAATCGAAGACCATCAATGTCGAAGGAGAGATGAAGCCACAAACTAAGGCGGTACTGTAGCGGGATAGATGTAAATTTTGAAGATTCACCATTGCCGATTCACCTTAACCTGGTGTCGCTCTTTGTGCTGGCGGGTTGAAGCACATCATTCTGTGGGTATCATAATCATCCTGATCTAAAGTGACATTGCTCACTGAAATATTCAACAATAAACCACGAAATAAGAATTACAGATAAAAATTCAGTTCAGCTTAAAATCCAGCAAGCAAATTCAAATAATAAACAATATGCAGGTCTCAATATGCAATACCTCCGATCTGTTTATCAAGGTAAGCGTTCATTGAGAAAGGGTAGATTCCAGTTATCTTGGGCGGCAGAGTTTGCCTTAATTGAAATTCGGGAAATAGCTTAAATATCTCTTTAAAACATTCTTCGTCAATACTAATAATTGATACGACTAAAGTTCGAGAAAGAAGAATTACGTAGGTAAAAGCTATTACCAGGAGTTGAAGTTAATTGTATAGTCCTCTTGCTTCTTTTGAAAAGACGTCTCGCTTAGCTCCAGGAATCAGTTCGTTGACATTTTATGGTAATCAAATAAAACATCATCATTAAAAAGTCAGTCAAAATTATCTACAGGAGAATTCGTTAACTTGCTAGCAGAACCAATAAGCGGGGTCTCAGAGGGAACGAGGGAATTTGTTACAATAAATTCTTTTTCTATAATTAATTTGGAATTAAGACTTGTATTAAGAGACAGAACGTTGTTATTACGAGGGGCGTTCAAATTTGACCTGGACTTTATTTTTTACAAAATCAGGAAACTACAAAAAGACCCACGCCCACCAGTTATTTCTCAAAGAACTCTCCTTGCTTCTCTACACATTTTTGTAGTGTTCTGAGAGCATCTGGATACGGTTCTGGAGAAATCTTCAGGTTGATGTCGAAACCACGTCAGGACAGCCTTTTTCACTTCCTCACTGGAGCCGAACCTCTGCCCTCCCAAGAACTCTTTCAATGGTCCAAAGTGGTGATAGTTGCAAGGGGAGATATCCAGGCTGTATGGAGCTTATGGTAAGATATCCCATTTGAATTCCGTAAGTCAGTTTGGCTGTGTGTAGTCTGGGATTGTCTTGCAGACAACAAACACCACTGGTAAGGAGTCCTGGTCGGTTTTTCCTTAGTGCCAGCTTCAGAGACGTTCTCAAAATATCACAGTAGTAAGGTGCATTTATGGTTCGACGTTCTTCCAGAAAATCGACAGAATGTAGTCGCCATCACTTTCGTTGTCGGCGGTGTCATCTTAAATTTCGTGGGTCGTGGTGAGTCAGTGTGTCGCCTTAGGAAGCTGTCACCTTCCCTGTCATATCGCTGCAGCAGCGTGGAACAGATTTCCAACCAGGTGGTTTTGTGATCCGCGGAGAGTTCCTTAAGGACCCATCTGGCACAGATCTTGTTGAATGATGATCTCCAAACTGCCACTGCTGATGTTCAGCTTTGAAGCCAATTCTCGGACATGAATTCGCCTGTTGAAGCGCAACCTTTGATAATAAAACTGGGAATTTTATCAGATCCTTCTAGACGAGAGCTCTTCAAGACGATAATTGATTAGAACTAAATGCATCAAAATCCTTTGTGATGTCATTTAGTCGCTCTACCGCCCCTTTCATATTTAATTATTATAATAAAAATAATGTCTTGGCTCGAACCAATAGTTTGAGAGATTTGGGAGTAGTCTTGTCCGACAACTGTTCACTAATCATTTAAATCAAATTTATCTGGATATTTCGCGTTGCATTGGATTGATGAAAAGGTCGTCTATTCATTTTTTCTCCGATATTAGAACCTTTTTTTAATCTGTTTAAGGCATTTGTGATACTCGAAAAAACATTTGCTCGAGTTTATCAGTGGTCAAGTGATAATGGATTAGAACTAAATGCAGCATTTGTTCGTGCGATGATCCAATCATTGACAGCAGTTGCTGGCCTTGCCTTATGAGGTTCATTGCCGGTGGACAGATGATCGAGACAAACATGACTCGGTAAACTGTCTTTGAAGCCTCTGATGAATTTCAGATGCTTTCACACCTTCGCTGTGGAGAAACTTGATGATTATTCGTTGTTCCACTTTGGTCGACACATCGCTGTCCGCCATTTTGTTTAAACAAACAATCGGTTGTCATGGCAACCGGATGAGTGGTGCTGTATTTGCATTTCAGGCGGTAGTTGCCATCCCAACAAGTAAAGTTTAGATTTTTACAACAGTGAAATTTACAAAAAATAAAGTCCAGGTCAAATTTGAACGCCCCTCGTAATTCTGCTTCGTAAAACCCAAAACTATTTTCAGAGATAAAATATAGATAAAAATCATGCTTACAAGTCTCGTCCCCTCCGTTCATCTAATGGATTCCGCTTGCCCTTGTCTCGCGAGGAGACTCCCTGTCACCTTCGCTGTAAAATCGTTTCTCCTCCATTTCAGTGGCTCATCTTGGTCTGGCTGCGGTGGATTTGACCAAGAACCAGCTAAGGCGGCCTCTTTTATGCCCTGAGACCTGGTTTCCTCATTTGTTACGGCGTTCTGAAAACATGAGTCGCTCTCGCTTTCGAACTATGTGACCATAGTAATTCAACTCTTTCGAAGAAAATGCTAATAGTTAATAACCGCAACATAAGTACCAAAAATTTATATTGACAGACACAACACCATTCACTTTAATAATAAACAAGAATGACTTTACCGCTATGGCGGATAAAAGGAGCACATTTTCGTGTTATAGCCGCGAAACATTAGCCATGAATATCGAGAACTAACCTGCATTTTAAACACTGTAGAGAAAACTATAAATATGAAAACTGAACTGCAAATTCCTAAATAATTAAACTAACGTAAAAAGAGAACTTAAAAGAATAAAACTGAAGAAACGAAAGGTTAAATGGAGTGTGTAGATATTTTTTTAAATTCGAGCAAAAAAAAAAGTTCTTTAATTTTTTACCGTAAACTCCCAGCTTTAATAAAACCCCAGCTAAAATCATCGATCCAGAAATTGGGGCTTCTACTTGCGCCTTAGGAAGTCACAGATGAACAGTAAAATTAATTAAAAATCCAAAAATCCAGCCTAGTAATAAAATTAAGTATCAAAATTACACAAACAAAAAACACTTTAAACGTTCTTCTCTCTCAACTAAATGAAGTGAGCGTCATTGTTGAATAGTTCTGTGTAAGCGTATGTTATTTCTTGATATTCTATTGCTAAGGTGTTTCTACATAATCATCACTGTCGAAGCATAGCTATGGACGTTACGAGTTGTTAGATATATTACATGCCATATCTTAGCTCGGAAAGTTTTCAATGATACATATGGTACGTATGATTAGAACACGTACTACTAAACCGATTCCCAGTATCATGACTTACTCGTTATATTCATTCATGACACGTTGTTACGAGTTGTTTGCTATATTACATCTTAGCACTGAAAATAGGCCTCGTTAATGGGTCTCGGTGGCCCAGTGGTTGCGTGATCGTCTCTGATGCCCGAGGACGCGGGTTCGATCCCGGCCGAGGACGACAAGGAAAATCCTTGAGATCACGCACTTCCTTCGGAAGAGAAGTAAAGCCGTTGGTCCCATGTAGTCGTTTGCTGGCTCACGTTAAAGAAACCTATCGAGGCAAAATTTGCGGCCCTTATAACGCCGTCCCTTATACACACACCGGCCAATGAATTAGAAACCTTCGTTCAATATGGTATTGACCCTCCTTTGGCTGTAATTACAGAACATACGCGGTTTGGCATGGACTCTACAAGGTGTTGCAATGCAGGTAAGGTAATCGCAGACAATGCATTCGTCAGAGAGACCTTCAGGTCCTGCAGAGTAGACGGAAGCGGATGCCTTCGACGAATGTCTCTTTCCAACATGTCCCAAACATTCTCGATCGGATTCAAGTCCGGACTTTGCGCTGGCCACGGCAGATGTTGCAACTCGGTGTCATGCTAGCTCTGCACAGCACGCGTTCTCCCCAATGCGAGGATGATTCGTCTCTTCCAACAATTCACTAGAACCATTCTCTCCACTGCAACGCAATACATTGATGGAATTGTGTTTACAGACAGACGGCTGGACAAACCAATCATATAATCACTTTTCTACAAATATGTGCTAAAAAAGCAGATAATATGATCGCTTTAATAATATAGGTAATAAAGACATACTTACTTCAGCTAGCAGTCATCGTGGAATGGCCTCTTCTAGCTTCTACATTTCTGACCAAGCTGCGATCAACCATACAGAGTATTACATGGTGCGGCAGGTATTTGAGAACAAAACGACGTCCGCAGGTAAAAGGAGCAGACACTTAAGATACCATAGAGCCTTTAATACAATTTACATTTTTGTACAAAGGACTACAAAATACATACTGTTATTCAATAAAACTACCGTCCGCCGCAATGACAGCCTCCACACGCTGTCGGGACCGCTGGCAGGCAGCAATGAGGTGGGTCTTCTGGATTTTTGCCATTGCCTCCACAATAGCTGGCCTGAGAGCTTCAATGGTATTGGGTATTGTGTGGATGCTTGTTGGACTCCCTTTCAACGACGCCCCAGACATTATAGTCCAAAGGATTGCGATCAGGGGATCGGGGGGGGGGGGGGCACGTGTTGGGACGGATGTGGTCGTGAAGATTCGTGGTCATTCATGCATGGGTGCTGTGGGCCATATGACTTGGAGCAGAGTCCTGTTGAAAGACATACGACCTACCACGTGCTACAGCAGTAATTCAGGGCTTCACAACTCTTGCCAACACATCGGTGTAAGCAGTAGCGTTGACTTTGAGCCTTGACAGAAGAACTGTGGAGGCATCAGGACGCCTTCACTGCTCACGACGCCCAGACCATCGCTGTAAATTTCGTATGTATGACGGTTGGTTAGGTTAGGTCTTGTAACAGAGGTCTTCATGCATCACACGTCAAATGGTCGCCTCATTAACCTGCAGCTCCCTCCCGAGTGCCCTTATGGACTTCCCAGGGTCCTCATCGATTGAAGCTTGGATAGAACGGATGAATTCCGGCGTCCAGATACGGTTCGAGCGGTTGGCACATCACCACTGGCAGCGTCCAGTTCTCCCCGAACACGAACGAACGGGCGACTTTCAGGAACATAGCAATCTGTGAGTTGGAGTGTCCTGCAGCCAAGGAGACGATGACAGCATGTTTATTTGCTGGGTTATCTTTAGATCCGCCATGTTTATCTGCCTCGTTTCGGAATTGTTAAATATACTCACGTGTTCTCAAATACCTGCCGCACCCTGTAGGTTCCTTGTAGCCAAGCCTCACTGAGAAGATTGGACACTTATGGATGATTCCGGTTCCTCCATATATGCGTCATTTAGAAAATTATCAAGATGAAGACATAAAAAATTCCTAGAAAAAGAAAATTTGAATTCTATTATAGACGAGAGATACGAGTATAATTTATCTAAGTCAGACTTTTCAACTAACGCAAAATGTAATAAGTAAAGTTATAATAATACGGCTTTTTGTCTAAAGTCCCATACATGATGTTGTATCATATTTTCACTATGCAATTGATAATTGTATACTAAATTATCTAAAGCCAAATAAATTTAGTTTGTAAATTAAGAAAAGCAATTTTGGAGAAAAGTTATAACTCAATATCATGAGCTCATTTTTCTTTTATCAATGAAGTCACTCATTCAGAATCAGTTTAATGGATGTGAATTTCACTACCTCCAGGCTAGAATATTTTTTTAATGAATTCATCCAATTTATGCTGCTAAAAGCTGGGATTAAAATGTCGTGCAGCACAAAAACGTAATACCTAAAAAAAATTACTTAATTTCAGCATGCTCAGAAAGTCTGGTATTTTTATCCTTCTCAAAATTAACCCCTTGAGTCACCTTGTCGAAAAAAATATACATCACAGTTACCTATTTTTTATTTCACGTACATTACAGCTAGCGTTGTGTCACTTTGTATGAAGTATTATACATGTTCCTTTCTTTCTTTCTAAAAATTATCAGCAGATTACACTGCTAATTGTAGCCGCTATTATTGCATTATTCTAACGAGCATGCTGGCTTCAACAATCGAAAGATAGGTCAGTTTTCAATATTTTTTTTTTTTCGGTAAAATACGTTTCACACATGTTCTAAAGATATTAAAAATATGTTGAACATAAAAATTCAATCTGTAATAATAAATTCATGCAAATAGGCCATGCTAAACTTTTGTATGTTTTTTCATACACGGTGAACTAGTGTAGCAGGGAACGGACTTGGGGAATGGAGTGAGTGGGCCAATTTGATATAAATTATTAACTCTTCACTTAGTGACATTTGCTCTTAATTTTTATTATCAGGAAGTATGCGTGTGCAATTCTATAGAAATAAATCTAATTTTACTTGTAAAATGATAAATAAAAGTATCTCTGTTTATTTTCAAATAAATTGAAAAGTATCTTGGTTTTTGTTTCACACAAGACATCAACTGTTTTTTTAATTATTTTTAAAACTTTCTAAAATTAATTTATCAACTATTTTCAAGCTCTGCAATTTAGCCAGATTAGCCAGACCCACCCTCCACAGATTATTCGTGCAGTTTTGGTAGTGCAATATTTGTTGAATGTTCATTAGAATATTTGGCACAATAATACCACATAATATTTCATAGTAACCTTATTATTACACTAAAAATAATTAGTGTATTTGTAAAATAATCAGTGTAAAATGATGGTAGAAATACTATAGCTATGCTTCAACTAATGAAATTATTAGAGGTTTGGTTTGGTTTGTTTGGTATTAACGTCCTTTTCAACTGCTATGGTCATTTCAGGACGGCGTTATAGGGGCCGCAAATTTTGCCTCGCTAGGGTTCTTTAACGTGCAGCCGGCAAACGACTACACGGGACCAACGGCTTTACTTCCTTTCCGAAGGAAGTGCGTGATCTCAGGATTTTCCCCCTGAAAAAATCCTCGTCGTCCTCGGCCGGGGTCGAACCCGCGTCCTCGGGCATCAGAGGCGATCACGCAGCCCCTGAGCCACCGAGGCCGACAATTATTAGAGGCGACACGCCACAAACTCGGAATCCCTGGTAGCGTATTTTTTTCCTTTTCTTTTTCTTCTTTTTATAAGTGCTGAGATTGTTGCATATTGAGGAAAATTTGAAATTCAGTCAACGGTCCCATTGCAAGGAATGTATTATACCAACAAAGTTGGCCTGTGAAAAACGTAAAGTACCTCTGTGTTTAGTACAGGAGCACAATTGCTTAGATATTTTCACACAAAGTGAAATAATAGATAGTTGGCCTTTTTATTCTGTATATTTAAGTTATAATTACTGTATTTTATGTATAATTGTATTTACATTAATATTAAAAATTTTTTTTGAAATAGTACAACCATTGAATCACGGTGTCGATTTTTTCATACATTTTTATATTTACATTAATATTTTTCAAAAACTTATAATAAATACATAGAAATGTTTCTTTTAATATCAGAAGTTATATGAATGAAAAAAAAATGTTTTTTTTTAAATAAAAAAATAGTGACTCAAGGGGTTAAATTAAATGCATCGTGTTTGGTAAGGTTAATGATGACGCTTCTCATTTGCTAAAAGTGAATTATGCGCACGTGGTGTATTGCTGAATCTAGAGAAAATTCAATTTTACACCTGTCAAATGATTTTTCCCATTAAAAATGGTGAAACCTTTCCTTATAATGTATTGCTGTTAGCGTTTTGACGCTGCGGTTTCCCTGAAGAGAAATAAATTGCTTTAAATGAGAATATTGTAACGGAGGCAATAAGAGTAACTATTATTATAACAAAAACTAACTATTTTTCTTAAAAATAAACTTCATAAAAATTAATTAGTGACTAGACGAAACTCTTAATGTCACCAACGTGTTTCGAAAAATTAATTTATCAACCGGAAAATCTAATCAGTACATGAATGCTGAATATTAGCACAAGCAAGGATTCATTCTAAAGAACATTACTTGCGACAACGCGAGATCTACGAAAGCATTGTAATTTTAACTAAAAGATAACCTGCTCAATAGTCAAACCAACCAAATCGACAGTGACGCAGTTGTTTCTGTTGCCATCATTTTCTTTGCCTTCTTTAGATTTATCCTCCTTTGTAACTTTCTATCGCTTCTTCTGCCAGCTTAGCATTTTTTTTCTTGTTTTTACCTTAAAATGATGATTTTGTGCTTGCATCTCTGTCTCTGCTTCCCCGATCTTTGATACTTTCCGTTTTTTCATTTCCCATTAATTTCTTCTTGGTTCCTTCCAGCCAAGGGAACGTTTCTCACGTTCATTTATTTTTTTATTCACCTAGCGAATGCTTCGGCTAAAACATGTTGTGTAGAATTTATTTTATAAAATAAACAAGTATACAGTTCTTTGTACTAGCTCTTTACTCTTCACATTATTCCACTTCAAGTCAATGAGGGTTTTGGTTTTAATACAGGGTCGGGACACATTAATATGACCACCTCTCCTCGAACATGTTGGAACGTCCCATGGTATGCAGATGAAAATTCATTGCATATCATTAAAAGCTGACAACAGCAGACATGTAGTAGCATCCGTTAACACAGCAATTGTCGCCGTCATGGGCAGAACAAGTGACCTGTCGGACCTCCAATCCAGAAAGGGATGATCATTGGCTATCGGGCCAAGAGATGCAGCATTTCAGAAACGGCCACCTTTGTGAACTGCTCTAGGGCTGCCGTTATTGAAGGTGTACCGCGACTGGACGATCAGACAGTTTCGAGCAACCGAAGAGGTAACGGTGGGGCCCCACGGGCGATCGATCCTAGAGGCGAGCCTCGGTTACGACGCCTGGCCAGACCAATCGGCGTGCCACTGTTGAGCAACTGACACAGCAAATGAACAGTGGGGCCACTAGGCGTGTCAGCACCAAGACAGTGCAACGATCCCTCTTGAAGTTGGGGATCCGGAGCAGGCGTATGGTAACAGCACCCATGTTGACGCCTGTGCATCGCCGAAAACTCCTCCAATTCGCAATGGATTATCGCCATTGGACCTCGGCCGAGTGGCAAAGGGTTGCTTTCTCTGACGAGTCGCGGTTTCTGGTGAACAGAGTGGACGGACGATGGAGAATTCGCCGGGAAGCATCTGAGAACAGGCATCCCGACACCATCGTTGGCAGACGACAGGCTGGTGGGGGAGGTGTGATTGTTTGGGGGATGTTTTCGTGGTATGGTCTGAGTCCACTGATACCGCTGGAAGGTACACTGAATGCTGTTCGTTACCAGACGATCGTCGCAGACCAGGTACACCCCTTCATGTCGACAGTGTTTCCTCAGGGTGATGGCACCTTTCAACAGGACAATGCTCCCTGCCATACTGCCAAAATTGTCCATGATTGGTTCGTGGAACATGAGGATGAATTCAAGCTACTCCCACGGCCACCAAACTCCCCGGACCTCAACCCCATTGAACATTTGTGGGACCATTTCGATCGCCATGTCCGCAAGCTGGACCCTCCACCACGCACGGTGATGGAATTAAGGGATGCACTGATCGCCGAATGGTCCCAGATACCTGCAACCACCTTCCGAGGACTTATTGACTCTCTGCCACGTCGACTAGCTGCTGTGCTTGCCGCCAAAGGTGGATATTCCGGATACTAGCAGGTGGTCATATTAATGTGTCCCATTCTGTATAAGCATCGAGTCATAGAAGAAATATACTTGCAGCTCCACAGTGTACAAAAAAATGTACACCACCTAAAATTTATAAATTGGTACAGATAAAGTATGTCAGTACATCGATGGAAAGAGAAAATGTCAATCCCTCGCAGGAACTAGGTTTTTCTAAAAACCAGGAACTACGAGCACATGGAGATCTGGTTTTGACACAACACTATAGGTCGCAGAAAAATGCTATAGTCAGATCTTTTATGAACATGGGACCAAATGGCGTTTTACGGCATTACAACATGTCACGCGAGCTGACAGCGGATCCTCATCGCGAAGCTGAAGAAGAGATAACCCAGTCATTAGTGGCGCCATCTATTGATGCGATCGGGAAGGGTTATCAAAGGAGCAATAGGAAAAGAGGGCGACGTAAGAGGAAGACGAAGGCGGAAGTGACGAGACAACCGACGAACGTTATTTCTGGGTCAGTTAGGAGGAATCCAGCGTTCGAGACGGTCGACGACGAGCAACCCGCCGCGACCACAAAGTGCTCGAACGTTAGGCCTACGTTGTTGGCCAAGAAGAGTGTTTCTCGTGAATATAGGAGTAAGAGAAACGAAGCCAAAGCGACTGCGTTCCGCGCGAAGCAGCATATTTCGCCGCCGGAAAAACCTACTGCGTCGAACACGTTGCAGCGCCTCAGCGAGTCACGTTTGCGTCGCCATAAAGAGGTTAGGCCTGTCGTAGCTTCGCCAGCTCCATTAACCGCTTCGACCTCAGCTATTTCTAATGTGTCGGACAACAAACAGGTCCAGTCTGTAGCTGAGACATTTGAACGGTTTGTTAACCAAGACGAGAGCGTCAGCCAGCTTAATTTCTGCGTCTGTGAGTATTCTTTTGCTTTTTATTGTAATTATCTTGGCTCCAGTACGCTCCTTCGAGCCACTGCGATAGTCAGGCAGCCTATTAATGCATTAGAATTTGCGCTGCGTTATTTGGTGTTAGTTAGAGCGCGTAGTTCATCCCTAGCGTTCTCAATTATTAATAGCAGTTCATTAAGAACTCATTCTCCCGAAACAGAGCTAATGCTCATCATGCCCTGGGGGCTCACTGCCTATTATAGAGATGATTTGGGCACCATCTACGTTTGAAGGCCTCTCATACCTATAGTCCAGGTAAATCTTACTATCACTATTTGAGCTTTTAGATTAAATGAGTACTTTGAAATTCCGGATCTAGGGAGTGCCTTTTTACTCTACTTTAAGGAGAGATAATTAATTCTATTTTATCTTTCTCTATTACAGTAACATGTATAAATCCCTTAATGGGTATCAAACGCCGAGGCGTCGCCGCTCACTGATAGAGGGGAGATTGGAACCCCTGCGGTAGAATTGAGACCTCACGACTGTTTCTACTTCTGATTGAATTTAACAATTTATTAAATATTATTGTGTCTAATGATTTGGCAGACCCTTCAAGTAAAGGAGGCCAAATATCCCATAAGTGTATATGGGCGCAAGTGACAGCCCTATGAGATTTGTATAGCATAAGTGGCTAATCATAACTGGTTCTTTTCTAGTTTGTGTAATTCTAGTTTTGTTTAGCTATCGTCCCCACTACTCTGGCTGTGGTCGTGGTGGACGCTGTCCTTGCGATCAGCTATTCGCAAGATTCTAACTATTATTATTTTGCTTTTTGGAAAATTAAACCGACTTCTTTTATTTCCTACCTACTGTGTTATGCTGTAGTTTATTTTCCACTGCGCACAGCTTTCTCATACGTGACACAACACACCATTACTCCCTACAAATTACATACAAGCCTTCAGAAACATACAGCTCTTACAATGCCGGGGGCCCGACCGACTTGACAACTATGGGGTAATGTATGAATATGTAGATTTCTGTGGCTAAAATCATTGTGTTGGAGAATGAGCCACAAGCGTTCAAATGTTTCCTTATGAATCATATAAGCGCTTGTCTTTTGGCAGCAATTCAAAGTGACGGGATGGTGTAATGGGTAGCAAACGGGAATGGTAATGCATGAGGGCAGGTTATTTGAATTTTTCACTGCTTCATTTCTCATTTCCACATTTCCTGATAATTATATTTTAAAATAGCCTTATCTTGTATTAGTTCGTATAAAATTTTGAAATATGATATTCATCAAAAAATACAATTCATAAATTTTCCGAGTTGAAATTCGCAGTTTGGGAGTTCATTCCAACCCGCATTCATACATTATCATTCCCTTTTGCTATCACAACTGTATTCCCTTCACTTTGAATGGCTGCCAAAAATAAGCGAAACCACTATGCTTCCGCTAATCATTTGCATGTGTTGCTCGTTCCGCAGTGACCATTCAAAAAATTCAAGAAAATGACCAAGAAAGTAATAATCTTCAAATTCATATATCACTTAGAGCCTTGCATTGATAGACTGGCTTGCCTATTCTCCTGACATGTTTCCTATTCGGCGTGTTTAGATTACCATGGGAAAGAGTTTACTATCGTATAGAACACTTCAAGAATGGGAGAGTTCTTTCAGCAACAATCAATAATTGTGCTCACAAATCGAATCTATAAAATTTAACAAATAAAATTAATCAGAAATTTTACACTATATAAACTTCTCCGATACAAGTTGTATTAATATATCACAAAGATTAATATACTAATGACAAAGTCACATATGTAAAAATAGAATTTAATCTGGGAGCGAGGGGGGGGGTCTTTTTTAACGTTAACTGCGAGAATTCTTTTGCTGATAATTTATATCTTTCTTACTAAAAAAAATAAAAGTCATGACTCTTCTAAAATCATCAAGATTTATAAACCTTTTCAAGCGGAGAAAAACACGATCTCTCTCTGTTGAAATTTGACTTCTAAAAAAAAACTTCAGCACCATCTAAACGCAGAACAACCAATATTATGGGGACGAATGATAAATCATCTTAATCTCACAGAAATAACAGATTTAATCTTAGTCCTGCTATAAATCAATCTCGTCACTTTTCGTACTTTCACATGAAAATTGGTTCTGCGCACGCTCCGTTATCCTTTTCCAAATTTTGGCGACGAGCCCTCTACATCATTCGATTGAACCTTATAAGCCCAGTTAACTCCCAACAAAATCCTTCCTAGAGAATTATTGTGACCGAAGACTCGTTTGGCATGATTAGAATGCAGAGCTTATAAATTCACCATTAATTTCATTTGCTTCTAATTTTATGTAATGGAATTGCTTTTCAAAAGCAAGCAATATTTTTTATCGTCCCCTAATTTATTGTCTTCGTGAAAGGAAGCAAAAAAAAATTCACGTTAAATTGTCTTCTACGTTAGTCTTCGCGCTTTAATGTTATAATCTTTAGATTACCATAAAATTTAAATTGGATTCATTCAGTAAATTAAAAAATTAATTATGTTTTTTAATACATCTTACTTTTTATCTTCATGTACGCTCAAAGTAAAAAAACAACACCAAGATTTTCAATGGATGAGCGAAAATTTTAATAAGATGAAAGAGCAATTTTAATTTCTAAATGAATTTAGTACTGTCCCTTTGTCTCTCTACTTAAATCATCAATAAGCAGAACTTTTCAGCATTAACCAAGTTCAGTCAAATAAAATAATCTAACGGCAGCTCTTAAGCCCTAATGCTGACATATTTACATGCTTTATCAGCAATTCAAAATAACCAAAGGCCTAACACCCATCAAGTCTTCATCCCCTACATTTATGAATTTAAAATTTTTAAAGCTCAAGTTTATGGTATTCAAATTGAGGAAAAGTGTTGATTCTATGAGATTGAAGTAAATATTTGCATAAATTAAATTATTTTTCTAATTTTTGTGTAAAGATATTTTACAATGAAAATTAATAGCCAATATTAAAGAACAGCCACTTTTCGGCATCAATATGAAAAATTGTGTGAAGCTGTTATACAAATGTACTTAAAGATAATCTCTGTGTAAAGAATAATCAATGAGGGTTTATCCTACGCCAAACCTCAGATGTTTAAATTATTGATGAAAATAGGAAAGAAAGTTCCACAGCCTGGATTCAGATCTAGAAATATCCGGATCCAGGTCTCATATCCGGATTTCGAATATCGGATATCGGATCCGGATTTCGGATCTCTGATCCTTTAACTGGATGCGTATTAGGACTAATTGAATGGGTGAGATCAAAAAGGAAAAGATTCCACCGAGCTGGGTTTTGAGTAAAACGCAAAAAACTGTTTTATTCCGAAACTGTTTGAGATACTGAAAAACATACTATTGTTCTTAATTACATTAGGTATCACATGATAAAGTGTATTACCATAAATGAATAATATTTTGGCAGCTAGCTTAGTTTAATGTTAGTGGAATCTTTTCCTTTTTGACCTCATTGGGTTTAAAATACTACACAATTTTAGAAACAAACTTGTTTATTGGTAAAATGTGAACTAGGCTAGTCACTGTCATATTCCACATTACTTGCTGTTGGCCAAGTCAAAATATTTCGGTAAAACTGTTCGTATTGGTCAGGAATATAATCCATTATCTTGGCAACATCTGTAAGTTTGGCTGATTTAATTGGCACTCCTCCGTCGTATGCACGTTAATATTTCCACCTTTAAACAGCTTAAAGGTTTCACCGGCACCATCAATGAACTCTTTTGCTTCAATGTAACCTGGCTGTTCCATTTTGAAATCAAGATGTTTGTATTTACTTATTTTAAAAGATTCCTTAGAACCTTGAGTCAAACTCTTGCAAGTTTTTTTAAAATAAGTGGATCACCAGTTTTTGAAGTCTTTAATTTCTTCATTTTTAACTTGGTGAACTTCAAACAAAGGGGGTACTTTTTTGGCTCCACGGATAATTTCATCATATTGTTCCGGACTTTCACATTCACTTTCAGACATTTTATTATATTTTAATTAACAAGTTCAAAATGTTTATGAAATTTTAATAAGAGTACACAACAGTTGTTCAACACGAAAGCTTCTTTCTCACTGTTGTAACCTAAACAACTAATGCTTTGTTCTCAGTGACAGCTGATACGTATTCTAGCGCTCCTAGCGGCAGAACGCGAAAATGCTGCCCCAGTTGAGATCAAAAAAGAAACCATTCCGGGAATGTTTTCCTTTTAGATCTCACTGCAAATTTCAACCTTAAATAGTCAAGTACAGAACAGAGGAATCTTTTCCTTCTTTACATCAGTTGATGCATCTAAGTAAAAGCTACAAAATGGCCATATCAGTTTAATTTGGCCAAAAACTGGAATATTTTCCTTTTTGATCTCACCAATTCAATTAGGACTTAGGAGGACTCAGGCTATCACAATCGCAATAGTCAAGTCCATATAGATTGAGGGGATATGGTACAATTCTAACTAAAACGAAAACTAAAGATTTGTTAAATTAAAGCTGATTTTATTTTATGATGATTTTGATTGTTGATTACATTAAAGCGATCCACTGCTCAGTCATAGAGAATTAGGGAGTTTAGGGTCTTTTGACTTTGAGACACGTTATAAGGTGGTTATGTATAAAAAAATTTGCATATACACAATTTCCTGATACAGGAACCGAATTTCGGATCTCGGAATGCAAGATCCGTATTTCGAATCTCTGATCCAAGATCATTATCTCGGATCTCGGACCTAGGTGCGAAAAAAAGATCCGGATATCCGGATATTGGATTATCCGGATCTTGACATCCCTAACCAGGAACCTTCAGCTCACTGTGCTGATGGGCCAACCAATAGAGATAGCAGAAAAAAGATATTTTTTACTATTACTTCTATTAGGCACAAAACTTTAATTTTGCTGTATAAGTATTCGCCTCAAAGTTATTTATATGATAAAGTAAGCATCCATGAATATTTATTTTATTTAAAATTATAAAGCATCAGGATACATACACGCTCACCAACGCAGCGTATTCTCGCCCCATTTGATCATGACGTCAGCCCGTAAAGTTTACGAAGATTGCCGAATTAATTAATAAAATAAAATAAAATAATAAATTAAGGAAATGGTTATTAATTACTATAGAGTTTTTTTTTAATGCATGGCAATTAGCTAATTTTAATAATCTATTGCCGGCATTTATTCAGTATTTCGAAAAATGCATTTTTTGAAAAATGAAACTTGGAAACTGAGTTTCAGGGACAAAATATAATTTATTGGAAGTTATGGCAAGCCTACTAATTGATAATTATAATGCTTTGAAGAGTAAAAAAAATACGATTAAAGACGAACTAGCTACGGATAATTCGCGGCATTGCGACTAACAAGCTGTATCATTTGGAACTTTAAAAAGTGATTTCATTACAGGTCTTTCTCTACTATAAAGTTAGGTAGCCAATTAACAAGTAGACAACAGACAACGTGCTATAGCCTTTCCAACACAGGAAACTTGAATACAGTATTGATGTCTGCCGCGAATATATGGGACACCTGTAAGATACGTACAAAACTTGGAGATATTCTCTGTCCGTTGATATGAGCTATGTCAAACTTCAGAAGCCCCGGTGGGAGATATGAATCACCCTGTATTTAATTTTTACTCATTTATGTAATAGAAAATGGCGTGTGCATTGTTATATTCACAACATTGTTATTGCGAAGCATTTTGGTCTTACTTTTTTGATAAACAAATTAAGACAGAATAATTTAAAAATTTGTCTGACCTAATTGCTGTTCCAAAAAAGGTATGTAACCGGAAAATTGCACACAAACGATAACCTGTTTCAAATTGTTAAACTCGTCCGCTTAATGTGCCTATAAAATAAATTAAACACGTCCACAAATATGAAATGAAATAACTTCTGCTGAAGTTAAAATATGTAATTAATTCTATAAACTGTTATCATTTTGTGTGTCATTCATGATATCCTCACATGAGAACATGCATTAAGGAAACATATATTTTGTTAATCAGCATAATGGATGAATTCATGTCATGCAAAGCAATCATCATTACAGAATCGTTTTTTTTACAAGTTCAGTGTAAATGTCAAGCTATTATCTATGCAAATTTTACTTTCGAAAAAATGAAAAAATTATTTGAAAAAGATTCATAAATTTCCAGAAATTTCTTCTTGACTTCTTATTGTAGAAAAATTTTTAAAGCTTTTCTTGTTTCTTTTTCTTTTAACATATTCTGTTACACTCCAATGAATATGAACATAGGCTATTTACCTTCTACCATATTCCAAGCATTATCTACTTGGAAAAACAAAATTAAGCTATGAAAGTGTGGAAATGGGTTGCTACTGAGAATGCAAATTTCTTTAAGATGTCATTGAAATCGGAGCCTTTATTCTGTACGGAAAAATGAAAAATTGTTTACACTTTTGGTTAATAAAAATTCTGAGAATCCTTTTCCTCTGATAATCTGATTCTCAGTGAAATGGAAAAATGTGATTGGTGACCTTTGTCGGTGACTTTAAAGTCAGCATTAAAAAGAAAGTCTTAATATTTTTAACCAATTATTTTACTACCTGGAAAGCTTGTATAATTAATGTATACAAAAAGAGGTCATTTTAACTCGGGGCGAGAAATTTCCCTGCTGGGATGTCCTTATCATGTAGCAGGCAAATATTAAAAATTAAGCATTAAGCAATGGATTTTGATACGTTGTATCATGTTATTAGCAGTCCATAATAATACCGTCGTTAGCAAAGTAAAATTTTAAAGTTACAGGGCGTATAACTTAATTATATAAAGTTTCTAGGTAATAAAATGATTGGTTAAAAAAGTAAGACTTTCTTTTTAATGCTAACTTTAAAGCCACTGGCAAAGGCCACCAATCGCATTTTTCCATTTCACTAAGAATGAGATTATCAGAAGAAAGGGGTTCTCAGAATTTTTATTAACCAAAAGTGTAAACAATTTTTCATTTTTACGTAGAGAATAAAGGATCCGATTTCAATGACATCTTGAATAAAAATACGTTCTCAGTAGCAACCCATTTCCACACTTTCATAGCTTCTAATGATATACCGTGCATTTTAATATTTGGCTGCTGCATGATTAGGGCATCCCAGCAAGCAATTTCATATGGAGTCAAGGCGGAAAATTTGCTTGCTGGGATGTCCTACTCATGTAGCAGCCAAATAATAAAATATAAGTACTGGTTTTTGATACGGTGAATCATTAGAAGTCCATAATACAATTGTTAGCAAAGTAAAATTGTAAAGTTTCGAGCTTAACTGGTTAGCTACGACACTGAGGAAAAATGCTCTGGATGTCCTTGCATCTGCGTGTCAAGAGAACGACGACACTCTTGATAAGGTAAGGGGTAAGGATGAAAATGATGAAAGGAAGATAAGGAAAAGGGAATACTACAAACATCCATGTTCTCGGCGCGATTCGAACTCGCTACTCGCTGGTTTTGAGAGTGTCGAGAGCGCAAAACCTGCCTCTTAATGCTCTCGCTCAACGAGCCGGCTTATAATGTTATACAATTATCTATGCAAACGTTATTTTCGAAAGAATAAAAAATTGTATGAAGAAGGTTTATAAATTTTCAGAAATTTCTTCTTAACTTGTTATTGTAGGAAAAATTTTAAAGCTTTTCTTGTTTCTTTATCTCTTACCATAATCAGTTACACTTGAATGAAAATGAACAAAAGCTATTTAACTTTTACCATATTCCAAGCATTATATACTTGGAAATACAAAATTACGCTATGTAAGTGTAAAAATGGGTGCTACTGAGAACGTATATTTTCTCAGAAATCGGTGTCTTTGAAATTGATGTCTTTATTCTCTAACTTAAAATGAAAAATTGTTTACACCTTACGTTAATAGAAATTCTTAGAATTCCTTTCATCTGGTAATCTGATTCTTACAGTGAAATAGAAAAAATGTGATTTGCAGCCTTTGTCGGTGGCTTTAAAGTTAGCATTAAAAAGAAAGTCTTACTTTTTTTTAACCAATCATTTTACTACATTGAAGGCTTGTTTGATTAAGATATATAGAAAAAGGTCATATTGCGTCAAGGCGAGAAATTTGCCTGCTGGGATTCACTCATCACGTAGCAGGCAAATATTAATATGTAAGAATGATTTTTAATATGGTGTATCATTAGAAGTCCATAATAATAAGTTCGTTAACAAAGTAAAAGTGTAAAATTATAGGGCGTAACTAGTTCGCTACGACACTCAGGAATGTTCTGGATGTCCTTGCATCTGCCTGTCAATCAGCAGGTCATATGAAGAAAACGACACTATGATGCTTCGAGAGTCTTGGAAAAGTGTTAATGGCCTACCACTTCCTAAGAGTGAAGGCTTATGTGTTAGTTTCCGAAACTCTGTTTTTTTTTTCTTCCTGAAATCGACTTAAAAGCTCATGATACGAAAAGATATGTTGAAATATTGAAAAAAAATATTTCCGTCTGTACATATGTGACCAATTTAATGCCGTTAACTCGTTCGAAACGGCAAATAGCAGAACCGGATAAAAATTACACATAATTGGAGGGTCGTTTAAATTGTGCCTTGGCGTATTTTTTATGTCAATTGAGTAAGCCGTTTTAGAGAAAGTAATTTTATTTTTCTAAAAATGAAGAAATGGCAGAAACATTCATTTCATTGACCCAAACACACTCACCAACGCAACGTATTCTCGCCCCATTTGATCATGACGTCAGCCCCGTAAAATTTACGAAGATTATCGAATTAATTAATAAAATAAAAAATAAATTAAGGAAATGGTTATTAATTACTATACAGATTTTTTTATTGGCTGACAATTACCGTATTTGCATTTTTACTTAAGTCATTCATTCAAACTTTTCCCATTGTTTTTATTCCGTTACTTTTTATCATTCACAAACCAAATTTCCACCTTTCCTGTGAAGTATCTTATCTCTGGCTAGAAGTGACCAAGCGTTAAATCCCTGACCAAGAGAGGTTTCATATAGTCTTCTTATCCTAATTCTCAACAATTCTGCAAATGTTTAACATTGCCGTAGTGAGTCTAAAGTTTTAATGAAATGAAAATTAGCTCTTTTTCTTTGTTTCTTCCAGCGTTCTTCTTTGCCTTTCCGCAAATTAAACAGAAAGTGAGGACGCATCCTCATGCTCTTAAAAATTCTTCCTAAAGCTGCGACGTACAATGGTTTCGAAATCCAATGCTTTTTTAAAATAAAGGTAATAATATGAATAAAAATTTTTACACTTTAAGTGTTAGGCTCCAAATTTTAATTTGCCATGACGTATGTAATAAATTACTTTGCAATAAACTTAAAGCAACTATAACTGGATTATTTTATTAGATGAATTTCTTACTTACAAGGTGATTATAATTAAGCAGGAGGTGTTTAAAGCTCTGTGTTCAAAAAAACTATTGGTTAAAATGTAACCAGATTTGGTATGCATACATGGGGTTTCGATTTCTTAAATAAAAAAATTAGTTCAATTATTCCCGCTAGGGTGACATTTGGCGCTGATATCGCTTTAATTTGCATATTGGTATATAATGACACAATATATAAAGGGTACAAATCTTGTTTCATCAATTTGGATTATCGACAAGCTATAATGGTTACATTGATGAGAGGGTAGTTAACCGATCATTTCCGATAGTATGGCCACCACGAACACCAGACTTGACATTTCTAGTTACACCTTGTTCACACTACAATTCTTGATCATGATCATTTTACACGTTCAAGGTGAATCATGTTCAAGCTTTATCGACAAATCCGTATGTTCACACTGCATAATCTTAATCATGAGCAGGTTTTAAATTTTTGCCGCTAGATGGCAATAGTGAAGTTTTTAGCGATAGGCACTTTACCGCCGACCAAATCTTCTGATTATAAAACTTAACTTGGTTTCTTTCTTGTTTCGGTTCATAACCGGTGTTCTTGAACAAATAGAGTTCCTTCTATGTTAATTATTCATAACACGACGGTGTAATTAGTTCGTATAACTCTTAAATATATAACGAAGCGGCGTTTTTCCGCCATTAGGAAAACCTTAGCGAGTGCATTGGATTCTGGGAGTTTATCGGCTTTGAACGTGTGTGTAAAGGATTTGATCAGGTTATAGACATGTGTGAAATTACACGTGTTCCGAACATGATGATCAGGTTTTCACTTAATCACGTTCCGTTCACATTACATTTCTTATCATTGGGGATCAGTTCTGTTGGGGATACTTAAAGGGGTTGCTTATCAAGGCGATGTTCCCACTTAGCTGCCTTAAAATAACGTATTACGCTATATCTGCGGCAATAACTGCATCCAAATCAACAACGTTCGTCAAAAGTATGCTCTGAAAACTTACATATTGGTTACCTGCACAAAGCAATGAATGTAGTATACTGCATAACATTTCTTAAGTCACAGGCGGTATGGACAGCTTAACCTTATGGTATCTGTTTTTGTTACTGAAATTGCAAATAAATCATTGCACTCTGTGTATTAACTTCTATTTTCACCGTAGCGGGAATTTTTGAACTACATGTTTTATTTAATAAATCGAAACATCATGGTCAGGAATGTATGCACACAAAATTTGTTTGCATTTTCCCCAATAGCTTTTTGGACACAGAGCTTTAATCACCTCCTGTTTTATTATAACCACCATGTATATATTTAAGATGATTAAAACTGTTAGACTATATGATGTAAATGAAGAGAACTACGAGTGCAAATTATAGTCTTATGCATTGTTATTTCTAACTCATTTTTTGAAACTTGAAAATCCATTTACGCTCAACTGAAGAATGAAGAATCTATTTTTTAATAAAAAATTAATTCCCATGTGATTAAAACTTCTTTATACGTAGATTACATGAATCAACAATATTTGTTATTGTATTTCATTATTTTCTATAAACATTGATTAAATTATTCAATGAACGAAATCAATTTTTGAAGTCCAGTTCGAAGAACTGTGTGCGTAAGTATATAATCCATCAATTATGATGGTTTTAATGGCATTATGGCATTATTTAATGGCATCCACCTATTTTCCGGGTGGATGGAGGAGCGGATATTACCTAAGAGGGTTTTGCTCTACTAGGAATAGTGCCTAAGAGTGATTGATCTAATTTGAATTTTCATATGAGTAATAGGAAGCAAGTTGCTATGACATCTGCTTATGTGAACTTGTTAGAGAGTGACGTTGCAAAGAACGTCTTTTTTGTGCATTATGAAAATAAGCATAAGCCCTAGCGGATTAAAGATATTACAAATTCATTCAAACTACGATTACAAACCAACGGCATTAATTTGGTTCTTAATATGGCTAAGGTTGACGTTCAAAATGGCAATTTGATTGGCTTGTTTAATAAATAATAATCTTTAATTGTGGATTCTATCAAACCTTTTTATAATAACCCTCGGCAGACACTTTAATGTTAATATTAGTATTATTAACATGAAAGAAATTTCTGAGTACTGCTGCACCTGACTAAAAATTTTTGCTAGACATTTTTATTTCGATTTTTCTTCTTGAAGTGAGACTGTTTCACTATGCAAACGAAACCCATTAGTCACAGCAAAAATAAATTGTCGTTTGATTTATGGCCAAGGCAATAAATTTCCCAGATGTACAAATGGATTCAGGCTTCATTTTCGACAGACGTCAAACAAATAATTCTTTTCTACTACAGAGTCTCACCAAAAACTGCCCTTCCCCTCTTTTCCTCTCTTTTGTTTTCAATGAATAAAGTTAACGAATTCCGCTCGTCATTGATCGTCAGCCATTGGGAAAGAGTGTTCTGGAATCCACCCAATAAATATTTCCCTCCATTGAGCAAATAATGAAGATTTATACCAGCGAAACCTTTTCGAGAATGTTTGCTTTTCAAAGATTCAAAAAGAGAGGAAATTCTTATCGATCTCGGACGTGAGCTAATATGTGGCTTCGGCACTTAGTCTGTAAGTCTATATAGCCAACGACTGACTTCTTATTACAGGAGAAGTTAATTAATGTACGAGAAAATAAAGAAAGAAACGCAAATATTTAAATTGATGTTTCTTTTTGGCAATTTTCACATTCAATATTAGTAATGTTCTCAAACAACGACCTAATTATTCAATAATTAGAGCAAGATCGCCTTTTTTTAAGAATAAGAATCCGCGCGCTCTGCATTAAGGTTTTACAATTAAATATAATAAACGTAACAGATATTCGTAACAAATTAGCTATAAAATTATTATTTAAAATTTAAAAAATTTCATAAAGTGACATAACCAGAAACCACATACCAAATAAGCGTCAACGATCCAAAGGATTATAACTAATTACAGTCAATATTAGAATATATTAGAAAGGGTTGTTATCAATATTAGAATATAAAATAAAAAATATAAAATAAAACCTTTTAAAGCACACACTTTCACCTTAAAAAGTGCAGTAAAAACTAAAAAATATAATTTCAAAAAAAAGTTAAAGTGTGGTGGTTCTCTTCAGACAGTGATGTGAAAAACAGCTGCCGATAACTGGCTCCATGGGCAGGGACGTGATTTCTACCAAGCCGGGTTAAAACAAGTTGGTCCTGCGTTCAGATAAATGCCTAAATACAGGGTGGGCCATAAGTCCCTTACCCAGCCCTGCCCTTACCACCCCTTGTACAATTCATGTTTGTGGAAATTGACGGCAACCATCACGTGGGGACATATTAGGCCTAGGGGTAAGTTGGTAAGCACCGTAGGGTTTTAAATGGGAAGGGGGTCATGAGGCACGTTATTTCCCGAGGAAAACAATGGTGCAGTCTGTTTGTTCATATCTTAATTCGTTCAATAGTTACAGGCCTTCCAAATGGCGATTCTCACTGTTACATATGGTGCTCCACGTGCTCTACGTGAGCCGCCTCTTGTGCTATGGTTATTTTCTTCTGTTTCAGTCGTGGGTCTTCCACCTGGGTTTGTCTGCTACGGACCAAGGCCTCCTAAATAACAAGGCCCGGACAGATCGAGCATGATGGGAATGGTCATGTGATCAAAGGACTGAACCATTTAAATTTTAATTCTTTCACAATATACAGGGTGAGGCATTTATCTTGAGACAACTGAATATCTCGGAAACTAAGCATTGTACGAAAAAATGTCCAAAATCAAAAGTGAATTATTTCGTGGGGGAAATTCATTAGTTAAAAAATTACCCCCCCCCTCACAAGGAGGGAGGGGGCTGGGGGAGGGAGTAACTTTGAAATCTTAAATAGGAACCCCTATTTTTAATGGTATATTCAGATTGTACACAATATTCGAAAAATGTTTTATTCTTGGTGTTTTTTCAATTGAATCAACCGTTTAGGCCCTGAAAGTATGGAACTTTTAAAGGTTTGAACCCAATTTTATCGATGAAGACAAAGAGGTAGAGAGTGGGTCTGCAGGCATTCCTATTCTATTTTTTGATGGTCTTTAAGAATCCGAAGTCAGAATTTCAAAAATTCAAAACTTTTTAGTGCGCAAGTAAACTTTTGAGGGCTGCAGTCCTATGGAGACAGAGTCTATGCGTGTATAATTTTGACGGGAATGTGAAAGAGCGAAAATACTTTTTTATATCAAGGTAAGGGTTCTATACCATACATGTGCATTTTAGAAACAATAGTGCCCTCTTCAGTATGTGACTAACACAGTTACAGAGAATATACAATTTTAAGAATAAATTACAAAATACATTAGGGGAACAAGGTTCATTTTATGAATCGAAATATTGAGGACCAATGGGAGAAAAACATAAGTCTACTCTAAGAAATTTAGATTTTTAAATAAATAATATGCCCCAAAGGCTGTTTACAACAAAGAGCCGCTTTGCCGCAGCGTACCCTTTAATAGGGAACTTCTGATATACCCTAACAAAACAGAATCCAGATTAACGTAAAATATTTGATGTAGAAATGTATTTTTTATGACAAAAGAATACCACAGCTTTAGAAGAGCTAGTATGGTCCCCTCTAATTGCTATTGTGGTTTCGCAACGAGCCTTCACGATACTTACAAAGAGTGTTAAGAACATTTTGGAACAGAAAATTTCCTTTTTCCACTAGAGGGCTTTTTTAGTTCGTGTTCTGGAGACGACGGTTTGCAATTGCTCTTCCTGGGGCATCTGATTCTATATGATATTCATCTAAGCATACAGTCGTCTGAATATCCTCGCTTTGATGATATTCCTGGCGTAACCCTGTGTGGAAGTAATGATTTTTAAGAGAAATTTAAATGTTTGTCTGGGAAAGATTAACGAAATGGATGAGGAAAGGAGACAAATTCTAGGAGCCTATATTGTTCCAGAGACAATCTCAATTCTTTCATTTTAATTGTATTCGAAAAGATATTGGAAAAGATATTGCTTGTTAAATGTTTTCTGTACTGATCTGATTAATGGCACATACATTATTTCCAAGTTGTATGTAAAAAAGATTAATGAGTTTAGACATACGTTCACAGAATCATTAAATATTATGAAAGAAGTGTTTTCATCTATCAGGATCCTTAAATATTCGTGTTAGTGAGCTTAAAAAAAATCCATTTTCACGGCTGTGAGCAACATATGATAAAGGAACGTTCATACAAGTGAGTCATATATTATTTTCCCCATCATCTGCAAGTGAAATTTGCCCTTTTCTCCACGACTCCCTGCCGAAATCGCTTTTTCCCCCCCTCGTGTTGGCAAGGGGTGGAGAAATGCTTACGACTGCCAAAAACAACCTTGGGAGTCTCCAGGAAGAAGGAAAAGAGGTCGATCACCCCATGCAGTTGCTTACGCCCACGCTTCAGCTATTCGGCTGCGAATTCCTCCTCGCCGACAGCTAATCCACTTAATATAATCGATAAAAACAAGAGACGGGAGCCTCCTTCTGCCATTCCGACCAACAACTGTTTACAGTCGGCCACCGTTTGCATCGGGCGGCACGACCTTGACAGCTTGCCAGCCGTGCGTCGGTGTGGAGGAGACGCCGGTTAATTTTACACCCGCAGGCGAGGTGGCAGCACCGGCGTGGAGCTCCCCATTGCCAAACGGTTTGCTGGTAACCGACTTGCTAGACGATGTTCCCGTATTGATTCCCTGTGGATGATACTGTCAAAATTGGAACTTGAACGGTGTTGAGAGAGTGATGAAACTGGAGTTGGCACTCATCAGATCGACTATCCTCTCAACAACTGAGGTTTTCTAGTTCGATGGGGCCTCTGTATTACAATTTCTAAGAGAAAATAGAAACAGCTTCATCTTCGGGAATTTTACGTAATCTATGTCGTAAATAATATCTTTCTCACAAGCAACTCTTAACATTTTACTTATTGCGTCATCAAAATAACAATATGAAATTAAAAAGCGCATTTGCTTCTTTTATCCTGTTCTACTCAACTATTGACAATTTAATTGAACAAAATAATTATTTCACATTTCCCTTATGCCTCAATATCGGTTTCAAATTTTTAATGATGCTGTTTAGTTTAGTAATATCCCTTTTTCGGCTGCATGTTCTGGCCTGTGCTTCTACAGCATTGTTCATTTTAAAATCGAAAGTTAAAATGAATATTAAAATATAAATGAATTTCAAATGACCCCAAACTCACTTCACTGAAAAAAATAATCTACTCCAAATATAAAAACCTTTAAAGGAGTGTTTTTCAGTCGGAATTCCACACGTTTGGAAGTGATGTGTTCGTGATCGTGCAATGGCCCCCTAACTGAATCGGTTTTGGGAAGGGTATGTTATGACCCTTTTCCAAGCATATTTTTCGTATAACCGAATAGTGAAACAGTGCAAGGAACATGGTTTAACCATTGGCGTGACCACTGTTAAAGAGATCGTGGCCAGGCAAACACAAATTGAGCCCGTGCAGAAACATTCGCCAAACAAGCAGCCCGTTCCAGGTCACCAGTAAAAGTGTCGCCGTTGTAACGCAAAACGAACTGCCGAAAACTATATGAAAGACACCTGGCGGGGACAAAAAGGCAGCACATTGTCACATTGGATGTGGCCTACATTTATCTAATACGTAATGGTCACATTCGGGTAATTACGTATCGTGACACCACGCAGCGTGAAAGGGACGTACGGAGTTCTACCGCCAATGTCGAGAAAGTTTTCCACGAGGAATCATGAATGTCACGGGATTCCGTTTCCATCTGTAAAGTTGAAAAAAACTTCAAGATGAATGCTGCCTATTTTAAGGAAGCCGCCGTGACCCCAATCTTTCTGACAGATATCCCTCGTTGTACAGAGCCAGGTGAGGAGCCACATGGACAAAGCGTCAAGCCACACCGTCATGCCTACAGTTTTATCGGAACATGAAGCAAGAAACTGGAATTCGTGTTTTTCTCTTTCATGGCATCCCTGCCAAGTCCCCTGATACCAATTCCAGGGATTTTTGCGCATTTGGCCTGTTAAAACGACGTCTACAACATCGCCGTCCCCGCACGCTCCCTGGCCTCTCGAAAGCCTGCAGAGAGGAATCGGATGGAATTCCCAAGCTGGTGCTCCAAAGGAGTTTGTTGCAGTGGAAAATGCGATGTGAGGCAATAGTCCACAATGCCGGTGGTCCAATACAACACAGCCTATGTGTGCAGCATGTATTTTCATAACGTAAATTCAATGTACAAAAATTGGTCGGATATATCCCGATCAGCCTTCTGTATGATTTCAAGCTATGTATCGGACTCACGCGTGAAAAATCACGAAAGAAAATATCTCAAATTTTAAGTCGCGCTATTTTTAGTGAGGGACGAAATCTCACAAGACTGGATTAGCCACTGTTGAGATGGGGATTATGGAAGATGGGATACGCGAAAGACACTGCTTATGTACCACCACTGCAGTCTCAATGGAAAAGCTCCGGAACCGCATTACCGCTGCTTTGATGACCAACGAGATAGCACCAGAATTTCTGGATTATCAGAAGTTTTCGGGTTTAATTTTTGGTAGTACGTTTCATGTTAGTGACTAAGTTAGGATCCCGAAATGACCAATAACAAGATTTGGAACAGCGAAAAGAATATGCCTCGCTGGAAAATGTTTTTGACAATCCAAATAAGAATATACTTTAGCGTCCTCAACAAAGAAAATAAAATATTCTTGCTACAGTATTTCCATAATCTAGAATTAGCCTATTAACAAGAAGGTCGCATTCACTTCCAGAATGCCTTGGAGAAGTGGGCGAGCACCGCTGCACACACCTCTTCCAGATCGGTCGAGGAAGTCGATAGAATGGATCTGACACTCCTGGATTTTTTTCTTTTGGTGATTCAGTAAAGTCCGAATGTTCATACCACCCTTAGGTGTATACTCGCTGAGCTCTGAACACGAACTAGACACCAGAGATGCTAGGTGGCGCGTGGCCAGAAATTAAATACAGTTAGGACGTTTGCCGCATTGCTAATAGAAGTCACCTCGAGGTATTATATATATATTTTGCTATGAAGGTTCTATGTATAAAATGTCCTATAAACATTACGTCTAGTTTCGATCGTGGTTGAGATATCGACGTTTGTCTATTTTCTTGTAGAGTTGTTAAAGCAAATAGATAAACACTTGAGACTGCAGATCACTTTTATTCTGCATACTGACAGTACATCACGTTGAACTACAAAACAGAACTAAAATGATACAAGGAATAAGAACAAGAAAAAAGTTACAAATCAGTGTCGAGGGAGCCCCTCAAAATGGTTGCCCTGGTTACATCTTCGGACAATGAGGTGGTAGCTGCCACAATCTTCACACAAGTTACAAGTACGACGATTCCTCTTCCTGTTTGGCATATGCAAAACAGGAAGAGTACATTTAAGAATAAATAGGTAAACCTAAGTTTTTTCTAGGAAGATACTCTAAATAAAAGAAAATAGACAAACGTCGATATCTCACACACGATAGAAACTAGATGTAATATTTATAGGACATTTTTTGTTCCATTTGAACCATACAATGTTCCTAAACAATTATGCTGGATAAGTTTGGGTCACTCTGTATACAGCTTGTTTCTTTGAGGCCATATTAAAAGCATAGAGAGATGAGCAAGCAGACTCTGAAGAGGAACTTATAACAAAATTACAGATTGATTGTGTCAGTTCATTCTTATGATTCAAGGGTTCTCTGGGCACTATGAATGTGGCGTTGATTGCCATGATTTCATCTCAAAACCACAAAATTCCTGGATGCCATGAACATATCGCACAATTTTTAACAATTACACTTAGTACTAGCTTAGAAAGATGGGGGGGGGGGGGTAGAATTGCTTTTTTTGTCTCAAACAAATTACGACATTGCACTCTACCTGATTAAAGAACTTCACGGAGGATTAGGAAGTTCTGTCTATCTCCGTTAATAATAAATACTTCATTATTTCTGTCTACTGTCTGTGCATACCAGGAAATTTGGTGGTGGTGGACCACTGGTTGTTCACGGTAACAGGAACTCAGTCATACTGTAATATTCTGGGCAATGAAGTGCGCTAAGCGTTATTATGGAAGAGAACAATGTCCAATGTTTGGATTGGCCTGCAGAGTCCTGACCTCAATCAAATTCACTCGCTCTTTTGCCCCTTTTTGTTCCAAACTGAAGATCTCAGAAAGATAAAAGATTTCAACTCAAACTTAAGTTTTTGGTAGTTTTTGATGCTTAATCTTGGTTTAAATTGATGTTTAATCTTGGTAGGAAAGTTTTGGGTCACCCTGTATATGAAAATCTTCATAAAAGTAAAAAAAAATTGAAAATCACTATTTTCCTGCAGCAAAGTAACAAAAAGAATTCTATAGAATAATTCTGAGTATTGCTAGCTACAGGCAGAAGGTTTTAAATGTTTGATTTTAACATGTCTATTCAAAACGCTGAAGAACTCTTTAAATTAAGCGTGGACCACTAAACAATTACATAAATGTTAATTTTACTGGGAATAAGAATTGAATTAAAATTTTAAAAATAACTTGCAAAATAAGCGATAATCTTTTCATCAAATCTATTAATTTTATATCGTATAATTAAGAGCGCAAAAGGAACGCAACCTACATTTCAGTCTGTTCGTAACTGGGTCATGGAATGGAATAGATTTCGACGTTTATTTTCGGGTTCACTTCAAAGCAAACAAGCAAATAAATTTCGATAGCTAAAAAATACGTCAAAAAGTCGAAAACAGAACTCTTCAACGCATTTACTCAAATAATTTAAGAAAAGAATCTAAGGCAGATCTTAGAAAACCTACTTTTATCTATCTTCACGAAAAGTAAACGCATATGAAGGATTACGGATAGATTGTATATTCCCAACTCTCCAGATAGACGTAATTTAAGACCTGTATGCTGTTGACTTTGACTTTTTTTTGAGAAAAATTTCCAAGTCATTCAGAGAATTATTATTGAATTAACGTCGACGTGAAGAGAAAAGCTTTTTTTTTTTTACACAAGAAAACAAACTGATTTCACTGAGTGCTCTTGCTTCCAGGCACAGAGTGAACGAATTTGGAGGAAGAGGATTTACTTGTTCCTCTCTTGTGGTCTAGTGATAACAAACCTAAACGGAAAAAAGAAAAAAGAAAGTAATGCTTTTAACAATTCTTCTCTTTCTCCCTAAGAACATTAAAAAGATGCTTGGCACACCTTATTCTTTTAAGCTAGACGTTTTGCTAATGAAATATTATTATATAAAATATTACAAGGTTAAATTAATCAAGATCCTAAACTCTCCGCAATATTGGTGATTAAATAGCTTATTATTAGTTGCCGTGGAAGCTGTTCGATTTCGTAATATCAAAAAAATGCAATGTGGAAGAAGACCGATAATAATCCGCGCTACCTCCACTAAGGAACTTACGTAGCATGCGACACGTAAACTATTCAGCAATTCCAAAATAAATCTACAGGGTGAGTCAAAAGTCGCAGTACACCCTGTTTTTTCGAAAACCTTGCAGGAATTGGGAAATCTGAATATTCCAGTAAGGTACAGGTGAGGTGGTCTGTCTTTTACGGTATGTACCGAACATGGCCGCCATCTTGAAATCGGCCATCTTGAATCTAAGCCAATTTTTTAAAATGGAAAGGGGGTCGTGTGATATATCAAATAACATCAGCATTTTCTGACAATTTCATTCCTGTAAACAGATATGAAGTAGCAGTTATGGTTCAAAAGTTACAACACATTTTGTTTCATTTAGTTGCAGGTAACTGAAGATGGCTTTGACCACGGAGGAGCGAATTGAGGTCGTTTTGATGTCTGGAGAACGAAGCTTCTGTGTCATAGCTGCAGATTTTAACAACCGGCACCCAGAAAGACGCCCAATTTCACACAACACTGTCAGGTGCTTAATTAAGAAATTCCGAGAAACCGGGACTGTGGTTAACAAGGCACGGAGTGGCCATCCAATAAGTGCTACTGACGAGACAACCTCAACAATGGTTTTGGCGTCCTTCGTCAAGAGCCCACAACGCAGCACACGACTGTCAGCAGAATGTGGAATCAGCCAGTCATCGATCGTACGAATCCTTCATGCTCATCAATGGCATCCATTCAAGATTCAGACACTCCAGCACCTAGCAGGATAACCCAGACAGACGTATGTAGTTTTGCACGTGGGCCCTAGAGCAATATTGACAAGATCCCTCTTTTGCACAAGATATCTTATTCAGTGGTTAGACGTTCAATTTCCTGGTCATTGGATTGGCCGACCTGGTACTGTAGAAAGGCCACCCCGCTTACCTGATCTCACCCCACTTGACTTTTATCTGTGGGGTCATTTAAAGCAACTCGTATATGCAGAGAAAATCAGAAACAGATACCATCTCCAGCAACGCATTGAAGATGCGTGTGCCAGCATTTCTGCGGAAATCCTTCTGCGAGTGCATGACGATTGGATTCAGCGCCTTCAAATGTGCCTTGACCAAGAGGGAAACCATGCTGAACACATTAAATGACTGTCCTTTATGGAGAACAGTCTAGCCTGTAATTCCAAAAAAATGTTTTGCAACTTTTGAACAATAACTGCTACTTCAAATGCTGATGTTATTTGATATATCACACGACCCCCTTTCTATTTGAAAAACTGGACTTAGATTCAAGATGGCCGATTTCAAGATGGACAACCTAACCCATACCTTACTGGAATATTCAGATATCCCAATTCCTGCAAGGTTTTCGAAAAAACAGGGTGTACTGCGACTTTTGACTTACCCTGTATAAAGAACTACATTGTCATGGAGATATCTCTTTTTTTCTCATGGTAAAGCTGGTAAGCCTCATCATTTCTCAATTATCAGTCAGTCCCGAATCTTTCGATCTCATCACTTACGTTTTAAGCCAATTGGGTAGTTTAAACTAACATTAGAATGCCTTGACGTATGTTTAGTGTGTATCCCTACTTTGGTAATTCGTGTGAATTCCTTAATGTTTAATCGCCACACACTGTGAGGGACGACGCTATAGCATTGTCTTGCCTGCTTGAAATTCTTATAACGAATGTTATTTTCGACTTTATTGAACAAAAATTTGTGTACGCAAAAAACATTTTTAATTTAAGTTGCTTTCCTCGTTTTATAGTAGCTGTCGAGTATTGTCAATTTGATTTAAAAATTTCAACGCAAAGTTAGAATTATCATTGACATTTTCAGCTTAAATTCATAAAAATTTTATAGAATTCACTGTCGCAAAAAGAACTTCTCCTTCCTCCAACCTGGGATGAATTCAGCCAATTTAAAGTTGCCAGGCTACAAAATGGATAAAATAGAAATTTCGCCTTCTTTCCATTGCTGTAATCCTTTTTTATATTCTTCTTTCAACCTCTTTAAATATTTAGCACTTTCCTAATGCAAACCTTACGTTAACAAGTCTTCTTTAAATACTGGTTCGCATAACTCCGGTCTTGTGCAAATTTAATCGCGCTCTGTATGGTTAAAAATTCATAAAAAAATATATATCTTCATTATATACGCGTTCCTTAATATCGATTTGTTAAATTAAATGCAATAAAATTTAAGCAACTGAACAATTACATAACGTGAAGAACTTTCTGTTCTCTTTTTTTACTTAAATATTAGAAATTTTCCAGTCAATGACTGAAACAAATAAATCAAGACTAAGAAACACGATCCATTGCACCCTGAATATTTGCTAATAACATTAAAGCTCTGTCTCTGTTCCAATTGTTATATAACAAACTAGCTGTTGCCCGCGACTTCATCCGCGTTAAAACAGTCGAAATAGATAAAATCGCCTGCAAGTATAGATTTCTTAATTCCCGAGATTTCGTGATTAGTCAGTGAGGGGCATTTCCCTTTTATATTATGGCACTGCCCCAAATAAATCGAGATCAGGAAGGAAAAATTAAATTACGACTATATTTTATGGTTGCATAGAATTAATGTTAAAGCCAAAAAATTATGAAAAAGTTTCAGTATTGGCCTGCCAGTCTCTAAGAGTGAAGGCCTATGTGTTCGTTTTAGAAACTCAAAAAACTTTTTTCTTGCTGAAATCGACTTAAAAACTCATGATTCGAAAAGATGTGTTGAAATTTTGAAAAATATTTGCAGTCGGTTGCAAAAAGGTTTTTACCTGCTCCGTAGGAAGTGGGCTTACCGGATGTTGATTGGTTACAAAATCAGGTACTTTTGCTGAGAGTCAAGGCTGATAAGACTGGACCAGTCCCCTCTGAATCAAAATAGTGTAGCAGCTATATGCTTGGGATGTGCAATTTACGTGCTCAACTATGACTTAAGTCTTCTAAACCTTTATGCATTAGAATGTACGCATGTGATCAATTTTGTGCAGTTAACTCCTCTGAAACGGCAAATAGCAGAACTAAACAAAAATTATACATCCTTAGGAGTTACCCTAAATTGTACCTTAGCGTATATATTTTAAGTCAATTGGGTAAGCCTTTTTCAAGATATTAATTTTTTTTGGCTGTAGCGTTCAAACCAGCGAACCAAACTCAATAAACTCGACATGTACGTACTCCTTTCATTAAGGCGAATTTTTTTGTATATGACTTGTTAGGCTGTGATGAGCCGTTTTGAACTATCTCCTCCCCCCCAAACCCGACCCCGCCGCCCTCATCAATTTTTTTCTTTTTTTTTTTAAAGTAATTCACACTTAGAGGGGTCCTTAAACTATGCATTGACGTATTTTTTATGGAAATTGGCTAAGCCTTTTTAGAGAAATTAATTTTTTTTGGTAAAAATAAAGAAATGGCAGAAGCATTCATTTCGTCGCCCCAAATACAATGTAAACGACATGAAAAGCTTCCTCTTATTGAAAAATACAGTTTTCTTTTTTGAATCCGTATCATTATCTCGTGGTAGACCTGTGCGAATGTATCATTCAAATCAACAAAAAATAGTTGATCTAATAAGAACATATGTTGCACAGATGTTGTAACTGGTTCTCCTTGCCATTTCTTCGATATGAAGACTCTGTGACAATACTGAAGAATGGAGAATTTTCTGTGCACAGTTCGTTCAGAAGTCTGAAGGCAGTGCTATTAATTTACATAACGAAAATTCAGCATATATCCTTCCAGAATACACGTGAAAGAAGGCTATATCAGTGTATCAAGCTTCTTGTAGAAAAAGTCAAATCTCTCGGATAGAAATGTAGAAAGTAGTATGCGTAGATAAAGGAATGCTAACCCCAGAAGAATAGAAAGCAAATGACCTGGCAGATATTTATTCTTGGAAACAGAAAGGACACCAACCATCAGGGTGCAAAGAAAGTATCGGCTAAAACTCTCGCTCGACATGAAAGAAAAATGTGAACGCTTTTTGCATCGATTGGTCACAGGAGATGAAAAGTAGGTCTTGTACGTGAATATAAAGCGAAAAAGGTCATGAAAGAAATGTGGACAGCTCTTACAGAACGTTGCTAAGCCACCCCTTCATAGACAACCGAGGTTAGGCTCTGTTGCTGATGGGATTGTGAGGTGTAATCCGTTATGAATATTTACCGCATAACCTACCATAACAGCAGACTCTTACATCGAGCAATTGGACCGATTACAATCTGTGCTGAAAATTAAGTGCCCAGTACTGCTTAATCGACATGCGCAAAGACATGTTGCTTTAAGGACCCAGGAAAAATTGCACACTGAATTGGGAAATTTTGTCTCGCCATCCTTATTATCCCGTTAAGTCTATCAGACTTTCATTTGTTCCGGTCTATGTCCAAATTTTTTTGCTGCAGAAAACTTTATTCATGATGATGAAGTGAAACGCTGGCTGGACGAATTCTTCACGTTCCATTCGCCACATTTCTATCGTGATAGAATTTATAAACTCATCGATCGATGGAACTGGATCCTAACTAACAATGTTGAATACCTGTTGAAGTTACTTATGAAGCTTGAACAATGCTTACGTCTGTGTCACATATTTTTCCGGAATACTTTCTTTATAATCTGATGCAAGTAGCTTGTGGAGATAAGACAAATTTAAAGGACTGGGGTGCTTAACCTAACCTTACTTACTTACTTATTAAACCCGCTTATCCGTTAGGGTCGTGGTGGCAGCAGACCTATGGAGGATCTCCAGAGCTCTCAATCTTCCGATAAACAGGCGCATGTCCTCAATGGTCTCCATGCGACTCGAACCCAGATTCTCCATGTAGTCTAGCCACCTGGTTCTATATAGACCCCTTGGCCTCTTACCCAAGGGCTAAGAAAACAGAACTACCTAGGAAGACCAGTTTGCGGCATCCGTATCACGTGGCCATACCAATGCAACTGAGACTTCTTAATGCGGAGAAGTAGCGGCTCAACATCTAAAGTCTCACTTATTGTACTGCTGTGACTATATCTAGCAGGGTAACAGCTGACAACTCTCAGGAATCTCGTTTCGTCCGCCTGCACCCGCGATCACACTCTTTCGGCCGTTACCCAAGATTCATGATTATAGTTGAGAATGGGGACAAAAATTTGAATAAAGAGCTTGGTTTGTTTCCTAGCTCGCGTTTCGTTACAACGGATGGCCACAGTTCGTGTCTGACACAGCTTACTGCACCAATCCGAGCATCCAATTTTCTGTCCTGCCGCCCACCCCGTAAATGCCACCCCGAGATACATGAACTTCTCCATCTGCTCAATGGAGCTCCCCTATTCTTCCCTCAATGGTGACCGAGAGCGCTAAGGCGCATGTCTTGTTGCGGCCAGGAAATCCCGCTGAGAGCATGGATGTCTGTGTTTGTCCCTTTACTAATAAGTTTCGAAGACCAAGTAAAGTCTCAGTAGGCTGATCCCCTGCTAGGTTAAATTTAAAAGAGATCCAATGTTTATTTAACATCCTCGACACCGAAAAAGAGAGAGAAGAACGGAAAAGATAGGCACACTTCAGGGAAACTTCATCACTTAAAATATATCGATTTTTTTTCAAACTTTGTGGACAGTGAGTGAAAAACATGGTGACAGGTTTCATTAATATACAGAAGACACAGAAAAGAGGCTACATATGGAATTTGGTGTGCCATATCCTTAAGTGTATTTTTTTAATTCTGCTGTGTATGAATTTTTATGATTTGTACTCTTACATTCCTGCTATTTTTGCCTAGTGCATTGTAATATGCGTCGTTACAAATATAAGGGTTTAGGAGTAGGCTAATTGTATGGTGCTTAAGCGAATGGCGGCGAAATTATTTATCATATGCAAATAGAAAAATCAAAATGTTCCGGAGAACATAAATATTTTAAAATTTTCTTGTACTTGATTAAACAAACTACTTTTATTATGCGTATTTGATGGGAAAACATTATCATTTAAAAATTTAAGAATTTTTTTATGAAGTATTTGCAAGTCTATAATTAGTTTAAACAAACAAATAAGCGCGAGTTGTGAATATTTTCATTAAAACTGCTGCTTTAATTATTCAGTGCACTCATTTATTCATTAAGAATTTTCTTATAAACGAAGACAATTTAGCGTTTCTGACCCTAAGGGAAAAATTGGATTTCTCTTTCATCCTAAAGCAGTGTATAAACTAATCGATACTAATTAAATGTATCAGCGGTTTTCCTTAGATAAAAATGAAAAGGTATCCTTAAGCGATTAGCTAGCTCCTTCGCTACGGTCGCATAATTGGCAACAATCCATCTTATTTAGCGAAAGACCTCTACCAGGTTGCTGTTACTATCTTAATATCTGAAAATTAATCTTTAAATATCATACAGCTTTGTTATTATTTCCCAAGCATAAGTCTTTATGAATAATTCTCTTTGAGAAATCTATTTAAAAACTACTCTATAATCATAATTTTTTTTTTGTTCAGTCCAAACAAATTAGATGAGATAATGTGCAGGTATTATGGCACAACAGAATAAAATCAACATTCAATAGTCAAAACACTGAAATTAGTAATTAATAATATCTACTATTATCTAACAATGAAACTTGGACGAGATTTCTCTGAACTGAAATAAACAGACTACTATTTCTGCAATAAAAAACTAAAAATTAAAAAAATTAAAGTTTAATTCTTGTAAAAGGACACTCCGCGTTTGCATTATTTTATTTAACGGCAGAAACCATAGACATAATAATATCCTTCTGGTCCGCACAATCACTATGAGCTCACAGGGAGCCCGACAATTCGGTGAACGTCAATTCGGTCGAGATTTGGTTTGGTTTGGTTTGTTTGGCATTAACGTCTTTTCAACTGCCATGGTCATTTCAGGACGGCGTTATAGAGGCCACAAAGGTTCTTTAATGTGCAGCCGGCAAACGACTACACGGGACCAACGGCTTTACTTCCCTTCCGAAGGAAGTGCGTGATCTCAGGATTTTCCCCCTGAAAAAATCCTCGTCGTCCTCGGCCGGGATCGGGCATAGGGCATCAGAGGCGATCACGCAACCACTGAGCCACCGAGGCTGATCGGTCGAGATTTTAAATCACTGAAGAATTTTAGATATTTAAGACGTTGATTGTTTATAATTGACACATCTTTATTGCAATTACAAAGCAATTTGCTTCATTCATTTTATGTCGAAGTAACTTTTTGCGGGAATCTTTTATTTATTATTTATTAGTTTATTAATTAAATGAGATTTTTTTCTTTTAATAAATAATTTATTATAGTCGGGGGCAAGAAAGTTGACCTCTTCGTAGGGAAGAAAATGAGGAGTTAACCATGCTAAAATAAGTAATGAAGGTCTTCTTCCGCTACCCCCACCCCTAAGTTGAAAAGTTAAAAAATTAATTTAGATCAGTAGGGGGAGTAGAACCTCTTGAATAATGTTACTTTTTATTCGACGAAGTGGTCAACTCTCGTGCCCCTGACTGTAAAAAGTGTAACATTTTCTATTTGTTTTATTGCTAAGAGTTCCATTATTCAATTAAAAATATACTGTAATTCTTAAATTACTACGTAAGCTCGTTAAAATAGGCGCAATAGGAATTGGGTAATTGGATATTAATTAGCAC
>JAHWFO010098272.1:2199494-2215866 GCA_023313115.1 Rhysida immarginata | reverse complement strand
CCTTCTGTTCTCCTCCCTCCAACCGCCTTTTTATATTAACCAGAATGGAGGGGTAGGTGGGGAGTCACCATGCTAATTAATGTCAAATTACAGATTTATCTACCCAATTCCTATTTTAACGAGCTTGGGTAGTAATTTAAGAATTACAGTATTTTTAATCGAATAATGGAACTCTTATAATAAAACGAAATAAAACTCTTACAATAAAACGAAATAGAAAATAAAGAAATAATCTAACTTATTTATAAACTAATAAATAATAAATAAAAAATTCCCGCATAAAAAGTGACTTCGACATAAAATGAATAAAGCAAATTGCTTTGTAATTGTAATAAAGATGTGTCAATTATAAACAAACAACGAGTTTAATATCTAAAATTCTTCAGTGATTTAAAATGTCGACCGAATTTGCATTTCCACCGAATTGTCGTAGTCCCGAGCTCACATTTGCCACCTTTGGCATTGTACCCATTCTTCACTCCGGCTATCGTTTTCTTTTGCTACCATCACAGAAGATGCAATTAGTGTCCATGCTTCAGGTTAAGACCATCTTCCGATTCGGAATCATTATCTATAATTCCCTTCTTTTCTTCCTCTTCGTTACTGCATAGCCACTCTCTGGGTTCTCGTACGACTGCTTCTCCCTCCTACACTACCGCTACCATGGACAGCACGGCCTCTACTACAGACATAACGAATAGAACTACAAGTGGTGGAACTCTCTACCGAGATGGGATTAGCCCTTCATCTGAAATAATATTTTTAATATAAATAATTCCATTTCTAATTCTTCTAAACAATTTTAACATATTCTCCACGACGTAATTTTAATTTACCTAAGAAGGTGATTTGCATTATTGTAGATATATTTATTCCCAGTCTGTGTGTCAAATTCTTACGGTGAATGTGGCGAAAATTAGAAACATTGGCGTTACAGTTAGTAAGTCAATTTCATGATTTGAGCATAGCGTACGAGGAAATTTTAGTAGTTTTATGCATTATGCAAAGGCAGGAAATTTATGTTTCTAAAAGCACTGTGTGCTCAAAATTATAAAACAAATATTACAATCAAGATCATACACACAAAAAAAAAGAAAATACAATAAAATTTATATCAAAGCCAATTTTTATTACAAAAAAATAATTAATTTTAATAAATTATCTAAAATTTTAGAGAATGTTATGTGACAGAATGCAAGTTTGGCTATGCAAATCAGCGTCACAAAAAATCTCATTTGTTCTACCCTCCTAAAGATAAAATATTATTTAAATAATGGCAATTCCATATTAGGACAGAGCTGACAAAAACTGTTTGTCATATGCATTTTGCAGACCATTAATAAAAACATGATACTTTCATTATTTTTGGAGAAAATGGGTTTTTGGTTTTGTTTTTTTGTTTTGTTTTTTTTTAAACCACAAAAATGGATTTTAACACGTGTATTTCAAATCTGCCATTTTGAAACGTAAACCATCCAAAGAAAAGAAAAAAAAAAGAAATACCATATCAATTAAAAAACTAAAAAATACAGACAAGTCATGATGCTCAGGAATTAATTCAACTGCACCTCGTCTCATCTTATCTATCCCTCTTTTACCTTTTCCATGTATTTTGAAAGTTAGCACATGGTTAATTTCTCTATGGTTAGTGTAGCAGGGGATCAGTAGGGGATCAGTGGCGTAGCGGGGGAGGGGAAGGGGACGTTACCTTTTAACGGACGACATTTTTGGCCTATTGCATTGAATTTTTTCCCTCTATCAGAACAATAGAGAGGTTCATATTACAGTGTAGAACTATCCATCTAGTTTTATTTTAGTAAGCTTGGTGCTTATTATTTTGTTGCTCGAAGGGACGGGGAGCGGCAAATTGACGGACGTCCCGGGCGGCCTGACCTTTAGTTTTTCATGCTCTCAGCGGGATTCGAACCCGCGATTTGCTAGTTTAGAGAAGTACAAAAATCTGCGCCTTAGCGCTCTCGAATGACAACTCAGAAATGTTGATTTCTAACTGTCAACTATTTCATTAATATTTAAACAGATCAGCCCATTAATATAAAGTAATATTAGTTTAAAAACCTGTTAAGAAAACATACAAAATAAACCATTAAGGAATGACATAACCAAGTACCGAAAGGTTAAACTAAACCATTCGCGGAACTATATTTTTAAACCGCCCTATGTTAACATTGGAAGTTTCTAATGGACCATTATGATACCATTAAACCCCGTACCTTTGAAATAATTTCAACTATCATTAATTTTACGTTATATTCATTCATGACGCATCATTCCAAGTTGTTTGATATAATACATGCAATATTTTAGCATTGAATGTTCCAATGAACCATAATGGTTCCACTAAACCAGGTACCTTGAAACCAATTTCGACTATCGTTAATTTTACGTTACATTCATTCATGACGCCTCGTTCCAAGTCGTTTGATATATTACATGCTATATTTTAGCATTGAAAGTTCCAATGAACCATCATGGTTCCACTAAACCAGGTTCCTTGAAACCAATTTGGATTATCATGAATTTTACGTTATAATCATTCATGGCACCTTATTCCAAATCGTTTGATATATTACATGCCATATTTTGGTATTGAAAGTTCCAATGAACCATAATGGTTCCACTAAACCAGAATGGTTCCACTAAACCAGGTTCCTTGAAACCAATTTGGACTATCATTACTTTTACGTGATATTCATTTATGATACATCATCACAATTTGTTTGATATATTACATGCCATATCTTATCATTGAAAATTTTTGAAGGTGTCATAAAGGTACCATTAGTGCACGTGCCAATGTTTCGATTGCAACAATTTTCAAAATGGTTCATTTCCTGAACCATATTTATTGGCCGAAATAGTAATTTATATTCGCTTGTATCTCGTCATTAAGATTTGTTTGACATATTACTTAATATATCTGTCCATTGAAAATTGCTAGGTGGGGTCGTGATGGTACCATTTGTGGACGTGCTAATGAACCGATTTAGATAAAATTTATGATTTTTTCATGGCATGTACCATATTCATCGACTGACGAAAATAGTAATGAATAACCGCATCTATCTCGTCATTACGATTTGTTTGATATATTACTCAATATTTCTTCCCATTGAAAATTGCTGGGCGGGAAAATAGAGGTACCATTTGTGCACGTGCCAATGAACCGATTTAGATAATATTTGTAACTGGTTCGTGCCATGAACCATTTTCATCGACTGTCGAAAACAGATTTTGAAAATCTTTCATAACCTCGGAGGAGTTTGAGTTACAGACAGACAGACAGACAGACAGACAGACAGACAGACAGACGGACAGACACGTTTCCCCACACGGATAGCATAAAGCACCTTTCGGTACTTAATAACAATAATAGCGGAATGAAAAGATGAAACCACGCCATGGCCTATGCTGTTCCCATTATCGTGATAACAAACGAAGTTGGCTCCCTCATGCGGAAAAACTAAGGAACTAATATCAGAGTTCCACCACTTGTAGGTACAGTCATCAAAGGGAAATAACCCACACTTGAATTTTACTCTAAGTTTTACAGTTTCAATATTAATTTATTTTTAATAATTTAATATTACATTTAGAGTTAACATTATTAAGATTATTAAATTTAAATAATTATAATTTAAAAAACTATTAAAACAACACATTAGCATGAAATGTAATATTAAGTATTAAACTCGTGTGGATTATTTCCTTTGGTTGACTGTGTTGCTGGTCGTAGGTATAGCCACTCTCTGGATTCTCGTACGATTGCTTCTCCCTCGTACACTGCCGCTACCATGGACAGCACGGCCTTTACTACGGAGACAACAGCCTTGTTACGGCCACAACCGAATTCACTACCAAATAAAATGATGAAAGCAAAATGTTGATTGCAAACCATAAATCTAATATAGCCCCCGGGACCATATTACGAACAACAATAGGGGACGGAATTAAAAGTAATGCTCCGGATTTGATAAACAACAATAATCCTACAAATTTAATATCTTAATAATTTATACTTTGTACAGGGTGTTGCAGATAACTACAGGGCAGTATAACGGGAAGCCTACCCGCTCGATTGCAGGGGCCGGCTCGACATCAAATGACAATTGGGTAATATCATTTTGCTAAACTTGTTTGGCAAAGGGCATGACCAATTGAGCCAAGGAGGGGTGCGCGCTGTACTACTACAGGGTAGGGGGTACACAAAAAGTAAACACACTTATGAATGTCCTCCGCAGTTAGAGCGGACCAACAAACAAACCAAAATTTCAACAGAGGAGAATGGTAAAAAATAGCGTTTCACACTTTTATTATTATTATGTTTGGTCGTCACGGGCTAACCCGGGTTGCATCAAAGCCACGAGACGCAGCAGACCAGTTTGCTCTACTGCTGAGAAAGTGTCACCTGGGAACAAGAACGACAAAAACATGACAGTTTTGACGTTCACACCTCCTCCCCGACTGTGGAAACTGCTGGCTACTGCAGGCCACCTTCATCTCCCTCCATTCTGCCAATCGACCGAGCCGGCCCCTGCAATCGAGCGGGTAGGCTTCCCGTTAAACTGCCCTGTAGTTATCTGCAACACCCTGTAAAATTTTTGAAAGATGCTCCTAGACAGGTCTCCAGGCCTTTTAGGCACCTAAGTATTCTTCTTTATGCAAAAATCTCTTGAATTTATCTTATTTTAATTTCATACAGTACTCATTTTTGTTTTTATATTATTACATGTATTATTATTAAAATAAATAATAGTTATTAATTGAAAAATAAAATAAATAAATCAAAATATCAAGAATATCAAAATAAATCAAAATCAAAAATCTTTTTATCTTGATTTATTTATTTTATTTTTCAATTAATAACTATTATTTATTGTATTCCAGGTTTTTTATTTTTGTCTCATCCTTCTCTCTTATATCCGTCTATGTATTGTTATTACTAATTTATTGTACGTTGTTATTGTAAATAAATAAATAAATAAATAAATAATAGGGTCTAAGGAAAAAAGCTAACGTGAGTCAATATGTTAAAAACGGAATATTATCAGTTATACAGGGTGTCTCATCTAAAGTGAACCAATAACCAACTTCTAAAATACAGGCTGAGTTTTAATTAACCTACAACTTTAAACTTAAATAACTCTTGAGTTGTTGCAGATAGCACTATAAACATTTTTTATTGAAAAGAACGTGGAAAAGGAAATTAACGGACAAGGTTTTCAAATTGATAACTTTCAGAGGTGATAAGCGCAACCTAGTCACAAAGTTGTTTAATGTGTGTAACAGCTTGGTGGGACAAGTTGGGGGTGTGAAGGAGACACCCTAAAAACATCAGCCCTTGCACTTGTTTATTCAACTGCTGAATACTATGCTCTCACGTTAAACTGGTAGATACCCAACTAAACCATACTATGAGGCTCATATCAGGCACACTTCGTTCTTCTCCGCTCCCATGGCTCCCAACCCTTAGTAACATAGGCCCTGCTTGGATCAGAAGAGAACAGGCAACAACCAAGATCCTCCAACACATAAGGGCCTGAGCTACACCATACCAGGGCATCAACACCATACTGAAAATCCCCCTTTAAGTAGACTAAGGTCGAGACGTCCTGTCTGGACCTTCGACGACACATCCAGCGTATCTTGGTTGGAATATTCGTTCAAAGCCAACTTCACCAACAAGCATTTAATTGAAGACCCAACAGTTAAACCCCCTGGCTTTGATCTTCCTAGAAAGCTATGGACTAGGCTGATCAGGATCCGTACAAGACAGGGCAGGTGCAGAGAGTGGCTCTTCCTGGGTTTACTAATAACCCTCTCTATAACTGTTCTCCCACTCTACAAACAATTGACCAGATGGCCCAGAGCGTCGGTTCACAGGTGGGCTAACAGAACTACACTGTGTGACTGATGATGCCCTGGCTTTGATTTCCGAACTGAATATTGATTTGTCATCCTCCTTCTATTTTATCCGTTGTCATATTTCCTTTCTTTTTGCTTGATTTTATTCTATGTACCATACGCAATAAATAAAAAACTTTGTGACTAAGTGGAGGGGCCTTCTGGGACCCATTCCCTGCAAAGAGACAACTGAGATGAAGATAGGGCATGGAAGATGGGGAACATGATAACCGAAAGACAAATTCAGTGGAAAGTCTCCAAAAGGTTTTGCAAAAAAACTTTCATTATAAAGAATGGGTATTATAACAGGCCAAAGACGAACTGAATGTGTTTTTTTTTAATGTTAAATAACTATCCAAAATTATAATCATTACAATCTTTGATGTGATAAATGCAGTTATAGATAAATATAGATTCGTTTCTCCACGTGTCCAAAGGAAAATATTTTTGAAAAATAGATGGTTTTTATCGTTTATTTTTGATTCCTTTTTTCGTATTACTTTTCTCGGTCGTTTTTGTCAAAGATTGCGCAAACCAAAGACTCCCTCTTTCCATTTTCAATATTTTATATCCTCACGGCATCGATACTTTCTGTGTGGTCTGTGCGTGTGTGTGTATGTGTGTGTGTGTGTGTGTGTGTGTGTACTTTGGTTTACTCCAATAAAAGCGCGTGAGTGCATTGTAAATAAAGTATTAACGGACGAAAAGGGAGACATTTTAGGCTCTCTAGGTTGTTGGACCACTAGGAAAAAAATCACCGTCTAAAACCTCTATATTTTTTTATTATACGCAAAGTTTTTTTTATATCCTTGTAAATGTACGTGCCTGGCCTTACTTCTTTTCACAGTTCTCGGTCAAATGTAAACATATTATTTCTACTTCAATTTCAAAAGAATAATTCTGTCTTTGTTTATGTTTTCAAAGAAGAATTATTTTTTCCCACTTTCTACCTGCAATCAATAAGCAAGTTTCACAGAAATCAATAACAGATACTGAACATTTTTTAAGTTTTTCTTTCAATGACATTCTGGATTTACCAAACTTTCTTTTATAAAGATAGCGACTTGTTTATCACAAAGAGAATCAGAGGACGCAAAAAAAAGGAAATGAACATATTTTCCTTTCATTGCTTTTGCTAGAGATTTTTCCAATTAGTTAATTAAAACCATCCAGCTAGCAACTATTTGCTGAATGGATAATTAGGCTACTTAATAAAAGTAGCTATGGCAACTTAATCGAACAAAGAAAGATCGACTTTCCTGTTGCCATGGGAAGAATTAAAATCATTCTTTAGTTACTTTTTCCCAAAGCTAATTCATGTCCGATTCATTTAGAAATCGACTCGGTATCATTCATTAATTTCTATAATGCAAAGTTTTGAATTAGAATACGTCCTACGTTACGAAAAGGAGATGCCACTGTATTTAAAACGTTGATCACGAAACATTCAATATCAATGATTCGTCTAAGAAAACGAGTCACAAAAACGTGCACAGTTCAAGCGCAGCGTTTAAGGTATCGTGTTTTGTCTTTTTGCGCTTTACTAAAGTAGCTTAAAATAAAACCTCAATAAAACGTCAACAATAAAACAAACCGAGAGATGCTTGATGCTGAGTGTCAACAGGTTCGGCGGGAGCATCTCAAAGTGAACAATGCAGCATATCTGATTCAGCCGTAGAGACATGCCAAAATAAGGGAACACGTATACGCAGACAGTACCTTTACTTTTAGATACATAGAGCCCTAAGAAAATATTTATTCCATCATTATCCCTACACTGTTCCGTGCATTTCTTCCAATGCTCTCTACCGCCTTCACAGTAGAAATCTGTCAAGCATTTGCAATTACTCGACTTTGAGAGCTAAAATATCTAAAGGAAATAAAAGAACCTCTTGTCCACAACAAATGATTTAATTACATTAATCGTATGAACATTTCGGCCACCTTGTGATTACCATTCAGCGAAATGCAATTGCACAAGTAGTATTTACACAAAACTTTGGCCAATTAGGACCAAGAATTACAAAAGCAATAAAACGTTACAAAGTAGCCAATAAAAGGGAGGCTGGATAAATTGACAAACATTAAAAAAAATAATAGAAAACTAAAAAAAAAAAAAATTGTTACATTAATCAATTTAAATAATTTTGATCTCTTAGAGGGCCTTGAGCTATATTCAGTAGTTGGTCGCCATCTTTCTTATATTCTAGGATCGCGTATGCATCCAACAGTCATTGACATGTCTTAACAAGAAATTAATCCCGAGGAAGGCATAGGAAAGTATCGGAAGCCTTGAGATCATCTATATTCATCTATTTTACCCTTATATCTCACTTCTTAACCCCTCCCCCTAATTTTTTAAATCGGAAAATTGATTTTCTCGAACGGTAGTATTTAGAAAGTGTAAAAAAGCTCTATCTTCTTTCGTTTCTCATCATTTCCGAACGAATGATATATCACATGCCAGTTGTCATAGTTCTAAAGACCAAGTAACTGCCACCCCCACAACTCCGACCCCACTGGGACAATTTGCCCGAACTTCATAGTAATGGAGATCTTACTTAGAAGAATCTGCATACCGAATTTCACTCCTTTATATGCATAAATAGACGTAGACCTTTGGTCCCCTCTAATTTCCACCCCCGAAACTCCAGTGGGCTAATCAAAGCCAAGCTAGATAGTGAAGGTGCACATGCCTATATTAACCTACATTCCGAATTTCAACCTTCTATCTCAAAAAATACGGAAATTATAGAGACATTGTGAAACCAATAAGTAGCTCCATTCTTCCGTACTTAATAATTTTAAGTCATTTTTTTGTGAAATCGTGTCCAGTTTCTAAAGCATGTTTGGCTACTGCTGATTTTTCTGGGCGTCCAAAATTGCGTGGGCCAGGTGTTTTATCCATCTCGTCTTCGCAGTACGAATGGTCTGACCTCGGTAAATTTTGTCACATTTGCCGCAGGAAATTTCATATGCTCCGAACTGTAACGTTGGGGGAGTCTTATCCTTAGTGTTACCCAACAAATTCTTAAGGGAATTAGGGTTCCTGTAAGCTAGGGTGATGCCCTGTTCCTTAAGAATATGGGGTAACGCTTTAATTAGATGTCGAATATATGGCATCGCCAGTATTTTTTTCCCTGTCCTGTGTATTTTTTAGGTTGGTCATTTCGGATATCTGTTTCCTGAATCTTCGTTTTTTAGAAGTTCCTCAATCATATTTTCCTCGAATATATTCATGAATGCAAAGTTGAAACCAGTGTTGGTGGATTCATTATCAGTTATCCGGGAAAAAGTTAATTTCTGGTGCCTCACAACTTGGATCTGTGCAGAAGGACAATCGTATGGGTCTCTCTTGCCATATTTGCTCCAACATAAAAAGTAAGAGTGCCATTTCGTCATTGCGGGAGTAGAAACGTGGCATTTATATTATCTCAAAAGCAAAAGATAAACCAGGCAATGGAGGCTCATATCGTCTCTGTCGCCAAAGAAGTCAAAGGAAATCCAGGCAAGTTTAGAGGTCATGTTGATCTTTTTCGACCACAAGGGCCCACTATTGATCGATTTTCTCGCCCATGTAAACACCGCAAAGGGTGCCTGGCATGAAGAAACCCGAATCGCTTGGAGCATTCATCAAGTGGCAGAGGTTGCTCAATGTAGGAGTCATTCTTCTCCACAATAGCGTCCACTCCCCCACGCGAAAATCATCGAGGACTGTTTTTCCAAATTCAGAGAGCAAACATTTCAGCGTTAGACAGGGTTAGCGAGAAATAAGTTTCCCACTTCAGAGAGTTTTAGAGTGCGTTCTACTGCTATAAATGAGACAAGATTTGTACTACAGATAATTCAAATGATGCGCTTTGTCATTTATTAAATTAAAAAAAAAGTAGTTCAAAAAATCCGTCGATAGATGGCGCTGGAACACACACAAACGTTTAATATGTAGCATTAAAACTGCTCAGTATGTCCCATTTCATTGTGAACAATGTGTTGTAATCGGAAAACCATATGTTCCACAGTTGAACGTAATGATTCTGCCAGAATATCCAGAACATGGCGCCGAATGCTGTTCTTCAGATCTGGCACAGATGCAGGTCTTCTACAGTAGACGGCGTCCTTCAGGAAACTCCATAACCAAAAGTCGTACAGGATGAAATCCGACGAGCGAGGAGGCCATGCTGTAGGAAAATGACGGCTGATCACCCGTGCAATCTGTGCATTCGTGTTACAATGCCATCTAGTGGTGAATTTGGATACTTAAACTTTTTATTTAATAAATTCCAAGCGCATCATTTGATTTATGTGTAGTGCATATGTTGTCCTATTTGGAGCAGCAGAACGCACTACAGAGCTCTGAGGTGGGAAGCTTATTTCTTGCTAACCCTGTACATTTTTGTCTCCTGTGGATCACATTTTCGGGGACCTAAAGAAGCATCTGCAGGATGCTGTTCAGAAATGGTTCCACCAGCTTGTACGAACGAAGAATCGAACTTCTGATGTCACAGTGGTTTATATCCTTATAAAGTTGCGTGATCTCGTCTTTTAATCTCACAATTTATAACAATTTACCACGATATTTTTTCCATTATAATAATAAGCTGTTGCCATTTTACATCTATTTTTAATGAATAAAAAATTAATTAAAGTCTTGCTTCGGATCACGACACTTGGAACAATACATCTCACATGCAGATGATAATTAGCCTTTCATTATTTTGTAACAATATGTCTTTTAGGCATTAACGTCTCCACACTCTTATGTATTTTGAGCTCTACTCATCATGTTTCTTCATACTGTCCATTTAGAACATCTGTTTCTAAAACCAGGATGAGCACAGGTAATTATGTGTATATTTATACTTTTTATTAATTTTGTATCCTGAATTAACATTATTGCTATTAATGTTTATTGAGTGGCATCATGCATCGCAACGAGTCTTTAACATTATTTTAACTGTGATTGGAAAATGTTTATACTTTGCTTTATATACAGTATAAGAGGGTAAGTCAATATAGAAGTCGCAAAATGAAATGAAAGTTGAAATAATTACCTGATGAAATTTGGTTTATTTTTCAACGTCATTTTCATGAACATTTAGGCACTTGTCCCAGCGTTAAACGAGTCCCCCAAAGTCAGCAGCGAAGAAGGTTTATGGTTTGTGTCGTAAACAGCTGGTAACCTCCAGATACACCTCCTCCATATCCTGGAATCAGTGACCACTCAGGCGATTCTTCAGTCGAATGGTGCCAAATCCGGACTGTGACTCTAATGGCAGCACTGCTGTAGAGATGCCACACAACGGAAACAGTTAGGCTAGGTTGCCTCTTCTACAACCGTTATTTGCATGGTCTATTTACATACTTAACTCGGAGATGAGCGAATAAACTTTCCCTTCACAGTTCACGCGCTTGCGCCGTGACGAGAAGAACAGAACTTAGTGCATTGTAATCACGCGGTTTTCGAAACAGCATCAGCAGAGATAGAACGACTGATTGTGTCAGTGGTCGTTTAGAACGACAGTGTCATCAAGTTCATCAAGAGGCTTGCGGGAAAGCCTTCAACGAGTCTCAATACAGGCCTTACATCTCCGTAACATCGAACAGTTTAAGCGTTCGAAGATTCCACCCAGAACTTCTACTGCAACAGATGCCACGGACCCCAGAAGATTGTCCACTTATTCCACGGGGATTTCATACACCACATTTTTCATATGGCCCGACAGGAAAAAGTCATGTGAGGTCAGGTGATTGTGGTGACTGGTTAATGGGACATCCACGACCACTTCATCTGTTTTGAAATCTGAGGTTTAGATAATCATGAACCTCGAGGATGAAATGTGGGGGTGCCCCATCATGTTGCAACAACATATTCCGGTGAATACCAAAGGTATGTTCTCCAAACGCTCAAGTAAAACATTCTCCAAAAAAAACTCATAATTTTGGTGGGTGTGATAAGAATTTTTAGTCAATGTGTGGTGTTACTTTTAATGCGCAGTTGTTGGTCCATGGGTTTATAGACAAAAACTGTTCTTATACATCCCCTCTATGAGTATCGCCTGTTAAACTTGGGCAAAGAGTTCTGAGACGCCCTGTATATTACATACTATTTTCTATTATACATAGCAACCATGTTTATTAAGGCATTTCAATAAAACGTGACACCAGTTTTTTATTCCTTCGTCGAAGAAACACGAAACTCGCCGCCAAGTCGTTCAGCCACTTCTGCACAACATTTTTTTCTCTTGACATTCATCAGTATTTTTGGCACACACTTTTATGTAATGGAAGTGTCCCGATAGAATTTCGTGCAGTAAAGAGCGAGACGCTGTTAGAAACTTAGTTACGCAATTCAGAAATTGGGAATCGTCTGTTTTTCTTTTCGCGTCTCTTTCAAATCATCCGTCACTAAAGAGAAGCGCATCATGCATATTGGTCCTCTCTTCCTTAAAACTAAGTTCAGAGGCCCATTGTAAACAAAAACCGAAAAACGAGTCACTTTCGTAGAATAGTTCCACTTGATGACCTCATACAGAAATTATCATCGAAAAACGCTTTTCAGATTTTATGTTCATTAGTTATTATTTCGCTATTATCAGCTGTAGAACACGTAACACGAAATCTGTACACTTCTCTTAATCCAATCTTTATTTACAAATTTAGTATTTCTTATTAAAGGATAAGATCAGTGATGTGGCAATATATAATTTATAGTTTACATTTTAGTTGATTTTCAACTTTCTCACGATTTTCAGGAATGAAATATGACTGGATTCAGGAGCCACGAGGAATTTTAAAAATTATAGGTTTGGTAAGGAACGAACTTAATGATATGTACAAGAACTTTTCAATAAGTTTATTATTTTAATTATCACAGTCTCGCTGAGCAGTTCTAGGTTAGTGGTAGAATCTAGACTAAATTTAACTCGAGTGCGTCGTTAATGCAGAAATCTGGCGTTGCGTTTACCTAAGCGAGTTGGTTAAGTTCGATGATGTCTCTTCAATTAGTGTACGTTGCACTTTGTTGCTTTCAAGTTTTGCTTTCGTTCTAAAGGTCAAGTGACGTGGAGTTTGCCTTGTCGATTTTATCAAGAGTGTCATTAATTTCTGATTTTATCGTAATCATTAGATGCAGAATGCTTTAAGTATGTTTAATGCAATACTTAGCTTTCCTAGAATTAGCAGTTAATATCATGTATATTTTGGATTTTTCGTGGTAACTTACGAAGATTAAAGCACCTCAGCCATCGGTGGTCGATTAGTCGGTGGCACATGTATTGCAACGTCAGATATCTGGCCCTTGGCCTAGACTGGTGCTGCTTAAATTAACAACTGTTTGATTACTCTTTGATCAATTTTTTTTACTATTTAATCGAGATGGCACCAGTAAGAGTGCAATGGAAGATTTCTTCTCGATCTCTTTTCTAAATTTAACACAGTATGGTGTGCTCTCATATGATAATCTCATTGCAGTGATTCGATCCGTCACGATCGCCAGATTTCACGTTAGCTTCTTTTTATGGGGCTACATGAAAGATATGGTACTACCACAATAACTGGGCGACCTGAAACATCTCTGAAGTAGTGGAGTCGATAGCTCATGAAATGCTGGGATGCACCTGGGCAGAGCTGGACTACCCGTCTTGACATTTGTCGCGTATCAAGGGCACCTACATGGGATATTTATAATGTAAGGTAATTCTTAGTTACTTAACGTCAGTTTTCAAGTAATTGCATTGTGTTAGACTCGATCAGAGTGAATAAATTGACTTTACTTTTGCTCGGTTATTTTTTAATCCTGTATTGATTCGCAATTCAGACTTTACTAATCCAATCACTTACGGAGAATACCGATAATACATTTAATAGGAAATGAGAATTATTAATTATATATAAATATTTTATTTAGTTGTTCTGGTAATATGCCACCATAAACTCAACAAACCAAAAGCCATGTCACTGGATCTTTAAGAAGATTTCGAGAAACCTCAAACCCCTAACTTAAAAGCAGCAAATGCGAGAAAAACATTTTTCGGTTCTCAGGAGTTTTCAAGTTTTGATTAAAAAATATTTATTAATAGTTAACAGTGCTCATAGGTCATTCCGCGAGAGATCGACCAGGTGAGGTTGCTCGACCATTTCAGGTATTTTTTTTTTATTTTTACACCATGGTTAATCCTATCATCGAGAAGTACAAAACTGTTTTTATTTTATTTTTATCTTAATCCGCTTTGGATCTAGGCTGATTTTTCTTCGCTGCAGCAGGGTAAAAAGCGGCCTTGCAAGGATGTGGAAAAATGGCTACCATTTCACTCCCATTAAAGAGAGAAACTTTCGGTTTTCGTTACCACCAAGAGCACATTACAAGCTTTCAGAAAACATACAGGAATGTGTGAAAATCTTTTTCCATCATGGAGTTAATCAATCTTCAAATTATCAGTACTCGCGAGCAAAATCGTCATTTTTGATGACCTATTAAGGTGACTGGGGGATGGAAAGACAAGTTGTTAAATTTTTTCTGATAACTATGGACATGGTAGATTTCGAGTGTGGTGAAATAAAATTTGAGTTTTGTACCCTTTCTCCTTAATTTAGGCTCAAAGTTGGAAAATTTCTGCGACAGCTAGAGCAGCGACAGCGAAAATTGTGGTCCCTGGTTCGAGTCCAGGTCGCGGAATTTTTCATTTCCTTGATAACTACTGCAGAATTAAAACAAAAACTGCTGCAGCCAACAAATAGGAAGTTTTGGGTAGGCAATCTGTTCGTGACCACTTGATAGCCTGTGTTATGCAAATTAGTAAAAACATAAAATATATCCCGTAAATCATAACAGAATGAGGCCATTTCTAATTGCCAACATTATCCGCATTCAATTATGAACACCATAAAAAATGCATCATAACCAGATGAACAGATCACTCAAAAATGAAATGGAAATGGAAATAAGCCTATATGCAAATCACGTCATATATCTATCCACTTTTGCATATTTTGTGAAGGTTTTCAATTCAATTGGCATAAACAGCCACATTCACACATGTGCAGTTCCTTGTGCAGTACGGTGACTGAGTACAGGGTGTTGCAGATAACTACAGGGCACAGTTAAGGAATGATAGCCATGGTGCTTCTAAGAGAACGCTGCTGCTTAATAAGGAAAGACATATAAGCATGTAAAATTGAAAGTTATAAAATTTTCGCGAGTCTGCCATTTAATTCAAATCGTACAGACAAGATTCGACAGGAAATTGAAGCTGTGACTCTCGATTTGCCGTCAGCTACCTTCCATAACATGGGGAGACGTGTGCTGGTATGCCTGAATGATACTGGCGAACACTTCCAACATTTCATGTCAGGTCAACACACTTTCAAACATCTAGGTATGCCCATTTCAAAATTTCAATAATAAGCGAAAATCAGAGGCGGAAAGCGAGTGGGAAATCCTGTATTATATGCGTTAACCTTAGAAAAATGAGCCTATATCCAAAGCGGATTACGATAAAAATAAAATAAAAACATTTTTGTACTTCTCAATGATAGGGTTAACCATGGTGTAAAAATAAAAAATATCTGAAATGGTCGAGCAATTATTTATTTCCAAATTGGTAGATTTCTCATGGAATGACCCTCATATAACATTATTGGTCTTTAAACACTGAACATAAATGATCATGTAAATGCATATTATTTAGCAGTGGAATAGTATTTAGCTCCCATGAAGTGAAATAGCTCTATGTTAAATAGTACAATTTCGATGGTATGCACACGACCAACTGGTTACTAACGACAAAATTTAGTCGATTTCATTTAGCCGATGATTTCCATTGTTTTTTCAGGCAGACAAAATTTTTAAAATTTTCTGATGACTATCATCCTCTATCGGGAAATTTCAAACATTTTTTCCTACCTGAAACTACAAATCGGAATGCAATTATATAATTTATATTCACAGAAAAGTAAATGATGAATGTTATAAAATTTGTAATATTTTGAAAATATTTAATTTAATAATTTTATGAAAATAAAATGAAAACAATTTATTTAAAGCAATATTTCTTATTCAATTAAGGGTAGGAAAAAATATTGATTTTTCCTGCCTGAAACAACAATGGAAATCAGTTAAATGAACAGGTCGTTAGTATCCTACAGGTCGCGGTATAGTATAGCATAACTAATTCAATTTCAAGATAATGATCCAAAAGTTTCCTTATCCTATCTTTATTACGTACTTGTCTCAAGAATATTCTGAAGCCTAAGTTTTCTTCGCAAGAGGTAAATTCTGTTACAGGCCTTTAAGGAGTCTAAATTTATCATTATTATTAACATTTGTTTAAGGATATCAGATGAAGGATTTGCTCAATTAAAGTTTTGCTTCATTTGATTGATTTTCTAGGAATCTCTGCATAACGTGTCACGCGAGCTGACAGCGGATCCTCATCGCGAAGCTGAAGAAGAG
>JAHWFO010098272.1:2179718-2193611 GCA_023313115.1 Rhysida immarginata | reverse complement strand
TCTGACGTCATAATTCATCCATTCCTATAGCCTTCTGACGTCATAATAGCCAAACTTTGGATAACGATTTCAAGCAATTTTTTTTTGAGAATTTTGAAAAATGGATAAGGAAAATTATGATTAGAATTTTGCGGAGAACAACGCTAGGTACTTTATGACCATCGAACCTGATATACCCTGTATATTCATAATTGAATGCGCTAAAGGTTCATAATTGAAAATTTATCAGGAAGATGGCGTTATGAAAAACCTCTAGAATATGGGTATGTGACATGATTTGCATGTAGAAATGTTTCAGTTTCATTTTTGAGTGAGTGATCTATTGATCCGAATATTCCTACCATATACAAAGTATCTAAATATTGAAAATGACAGTACAATATTTTCGCGATTGTAATGTATAATTCCAACTTTCCTAAAGTCTGAAATCATTAGGACTTTTAGAAGGCGTGTTGTTGTGCGATAATACCTCGACCACCATTTTACAGGTCACCGAGGAAATCTTGAGTGTCCCACGCGTGACCCAGACTTGTCACCACTTAACTTTTTATCTGTGGCGACACCTCAAAATAATGGATTACGCTGAGAAGATTATTGATCTGCACCATCTGGCAGGCAGAATGAAAAACGCTTCTCAGCAGGTTGATCCTATCAGTATCTATGGAATGGCAGTGTCCACTGGATTTGTCGTCATGCGAATAACTGATCATTTCGAATTTGGTCCATAAAATTCCCTGTGATTCCAGACTTTTGAGACGTCCTGCGTATTTAACCATCACTTCATTTTAAAATTTATTTTTCTTCCAGACGTTTTGTCTTCTTATAGCTATTGTTTGTATCCTGGATGCCCTATTCAACTGTAAAAAATTGAGATAAACTGCGAGCAACTCATCACTGCGTAACGATACTCATAATAAATTGTTAAATAAATAACTTCTGAAGTTAATCTATAAATTGGAGATTATAATTAAATGTTAAAGAACTAAAACTGAAGTTTCATTTAACGTAAATTTAAGGTTAATTAAATTATCACAGTTTTTTACACTTCAGTGTGCACTTTATTGCGGTGGAATTTCGAAGAACCTATTAGCGAACGAATTTGTTCTTCCGTTTCATGCTTGGAAAATCGGCAAAAGTAAGTCATGCAACGTTGAAGGAAGTGTATAGAGATGAGGCAATGACGTTTACACGTTTTCGACATGAACGGGAAATATTCAACAGTTCGCAACAATAAAAACACTGAAAAGTACAGCAGCTTTTGGCCCAGAATCGTCGGCTTGCGGTACGAATGATAGCGGAGCAATTAAACATAGGACGCTGCCTCATTATTACCCAAGACTTGAGGAAACCAGGTATAGTTTGACACTTGCTATAGCCCTGCAGTAGTTTCTATCTAAGAAGAGCATCGTGGCACTTCATCCTCGACTCATCTGATTTGGTTCCAGCAAATTCTTTCTTATTCCGAAGACTGAAATTAGCCCTGAAAGGTCACAAACATTGACGACATTCAACGCTACATGACGACTGAGCATAAACGTAACCCCTGGCGCAACCCCTGTCAGAAACGCGTGACATTAAACAGAGATTACTTTGAACGAAAATAAAAAAAAGTTTCGCCATACCTTTACATGGCTTTCGATTCCGGGCCCCTTCACCTAACTTTATGGTCAAAGGTTGTATATAGCATTTCATAGGACATTGAAGAGAGGTCTTCATAATAAGGAATGTAATAAGTCTTCGAAGACACCAAAAATAATCGTATAACGACGTCATAAGTTCGTCGTGAAGGGGGCGGCACTGCAATCATATTAAATCAGGAAATGCGATTATCTTTATGCTGTGTGTCTCTGAATGGAAGGACAATAAGTACATAGCGTGATCCTTTGCATGATGACAAACTTAAAGTTCCTTATGCAAAATGTTCAAAATCCAAATTTTAAGGATCTAAACGTCACGCGAAGTTGCTAAAAAGCTGATGGAAAACTCATGTAATCTCAACAACTGCCGCAGTTTTCTTGTTCATTATGTGAACTGCTTGTGTAGAAAGTTCATAAATCATATAAGGATGCGATTTTTTTTAGACCCTAAATTTTCAGTTTTGGACTTTTTCGATAAGGAAATTTTTACTTAGATTGATGCATGTAATTATTGTCCTTCCATTTAGAAAATTCCTGTCTTTTCCAAAAATATCGCTTCCTAGCAACGGCTCTGGTGATCATAACAAAGGCCAATTTTTTTTCTTGAGATGCGAAATAACATAAATCCTCAAGGAAGGAGAAGAGAAAAAAAACACAAAGATAACTTCGTAATATAGGTAATTTGATCGTTGATTCTGGTCTCACCATGGACAGGAGCAGGGATGTAGGTGTAACTTTTTGATGACGCAAAGGAGATAAGGCAGGGCCTTCTCTATTACCCATATAGAGAAGGTAATAGAGAAGGCCCTGGGTAAGGGTCTTCCTTTCTTACTTCCAAAAGTTTAACAACATAATACCAGGTTAAATAGTTTGATTATAAATATGAACAAAAGGCAGGTGTTCATGGTGTGTTAATTGAAAAAATAGAGGAAAGTGACCAAAAGCGGACCCTTATTTTATTTTTGACATGTACAGGAAAAACTACGAAGTTAAAAATATTTAAAAAATGGGGAACACATACCTAGTTAAGTTACTTTATAAGTCTCACTATTATAAAAACTATAAAATAAATCAATATTAAAAAAACTTCCAAAACATTACTCTTTTACTATTAGAAAAAAAAGTGCGCCAAAAAAGTGGGCCACCTAATTTCATGAAATATTGAATGAAAGAGAAGCATTTATTTTCTATAAAAACATAAATAACAAATTCAAATTTTCTTAATATAATATAAGGTGGTCAATTACTTCAAATGCATCTTAGAATAACAGAAAAAAGTCACATTTTTTCCTTAGTAAGTCTTTGGAGTGTAAACCTATGTAGCTGGTGGCATGTTGCTATCTAACTGAAACGTGGCGAATAATGAGCAATCCGTCATTAAATTACTTTAAAGTATTCAGTAAATGATCCAGTGCCCAAGCTGTTTATTCAATCTGTTGTTTTTCAATGGTGACATATATTATTTTTTGTGGATGTCAGAACTTTTTATGCTCCTCAGTTTCACGTGTTTTGTGCCAGGATTTTGGACTGAGACACAAGTGACGCAAATGGACGAAGATGGGCTTATAGTGTTCTCTGGTAGTCTTCAAAAGTTTGTCGTCCAGAAATAAATGCCAAACTTGTCATACCATTGTATACAATGACGGAGACACCCATCTTATGGTTTGCTGAAGAACGACCTTTCTTCTTTGCGCAGAACGTGCCAATAATAAGCATTGTCATCTGGGCCGTGGAGGTTCAACTTTTTTTTTGTGAGAAGGCAACACTGAAAAACCCTCATCTTTCCAGAGCCCACTGCAATCGATCTTCAATGTGGGACTCCATCAGTTGTGGATATTTTGCCATTTTTGAAAAACGAAGTTTGGGGCACGAGTTCAGACGCCTGTACACGGTGTATCGTGATATATTGAGTCCACATTGTTGAACAATTTTCTGCGCAGATGCAGACTGGTTAAATGCCAATCGGAGAATTTGTCATATGTCTGGACTTGTCACCTTTGGGGTTCCAGATTTTGGATTTGCATGATAATCGCCTTTCCTGGCTAGAATTTTGTTAATTCCTGAGAAATAACAATTTGTTTGCTTTGCAAGTTGTGTATCTCTTCCTTCTGCTTTTAGCATTCAACTCTTCGTGACTTCATCTGGTGAAAACTGCTTATTCGATGGCATGGTGGCAAAGTATCATAAGGCAAATAAAATTGGTGATCTAAATGACGATGATGCATTTGAATACAGGAGATACCACAGTTTTCTCGTGCCATAGCCGTTTTGGATTTAATGAACTGCTGGTGCGATTTTTTTAGACCCTAAAGTTTGAGTTTTAAACATTTTCGATAAGAAACTTTTTATATAGCAACTATGTAATTATTGTCCTTCCATTTAGAAACGCTCTGTATTTTCCAAAAATGATGCGCATCTTAGCAACGATTCTCTTGATAATAACAATCATCAATAATTTTCTTGAGTTCGAAATAACATAAACCCTCAAGCAACGAGAAGGAGGAAATAAAACAAGGTAATTTGATCATTGATTCCAGTCTCATCTTGGACAGGAGCAGGGATGTAGGTGTAATTTCTCGATGACGCAAAGGAGGTAGAGGTCTTCCTTTCTTACTTCTATGAGCATGATTATTTTTATTTGTGCTTAGAGTATTGTAATCTGTTTCAAAAGTATAAGAACACCCTCCCCGAACCATTGATGAGAATGTGTAATAACGACATAACACAAGAGTTATATGTATAGCTAGATTATAAATATGAACAAAAGGCAGATACTCATGCTGCTTTAATTGAAAAAATAGAGGAAAGTAACCAAAAGACAAGGCATCATAAATCGTAGTAATATTTGAGTTACGAATTGCATTGTTTCAACGTAAATTTTTCATACGTCTGTAACTTTTTGTCTATTCTGAAAAAATTATTGACCTCATGGAAGAGGTAACAATAGTAAATAAGTTCAGGATGCCGGAAAAATTTCAGGATTGTTATATTCTAGTTCAGTACAAAGAAATTATATTTCTTCATATATAACTTTATTCATATTGCATTTAAATGACAAAAGTTTAAGAGTGGAACGCAAAACCAAGGTTTGTCATAAAGGCTTCTAAATAGTTATCCTTAAAACACATCATACAAACAAAGAATGCGAACATCTTAAAAAAAAAACATCCATAGTTCAGAGAAGATATAGGTTAGCTTATGAAAAACAACCACCAGATAGAAGGTCGATTAATGCTTGGATAAACTTTTCTTAAGAGACCGTGTCGGCACTGAAAAGGAAGAGCAGGCGGGCGGCCCGGCGGAGGAGACGAGAACAGCTTATCTTCGAAGCCAGGCATTAGTCGATTTTTATCTGGTGGTTGTTTACTGTAATTTAACCCGAACAGTTATCGACGATCTTCTTTCGGCAAACCATGCTATATACTGCGCTTTACGGTAGACACAGTCTTTTATTCTGTTGATGACAGTGCCTCCTATGAGCAGTTTCTGCAAAATCAGATAAAATTTTGGGAAATTTTTGTAACATGCTGAAAACGAAACGCAATTTTTGAATGTAATAACATAATCATTAAATAATATTATGATACAAATCTTTTATGGACATCGTGTACCTTGACAATTAGAAAAATCATAATTGTAATCAAAACTCAAATTATCAAATTAGAATTTGGGGAATTATTATACGGGCTACTGCATCAAAATTCCTGGTTGCCTACAACGCCATAATTTGCACTGCGTTTTCTCTACCTAAACATTCTTCTATGAACAACATTTGTACAAGATGTTTTGATTACCAACATTGCTCTCAATTATACCGTTCTACACATTTTGAAAAGCTGAATGTTATAGTGCAAAGAATATGATTTTTTAATGTTTTCGGGGTCACTGAACACCAAAATGATGCTTAACTTGATTTGTTAGCTCTTGTTTACGAGTTAACAGCACTTATTACATGTAGGTTACCATAAAATATGAATATGATCAATATGAATAAAATATGTAGTAAATATGAACAATATATTTTTTTAAATCTAATACAAAATATGTTACATCAGCAATACAACTACTGTCGTTCGTCACTTCATAGAACTGAAAACCCATCCAGGCAACATAATCACTGATCAGATGATGAAACGCGAGAACACGCAGAGACAATAGCCGATCACATAATGGTTCCGTGCCGTGAGAATGCTGCCAACAGTGTAAACGTGAGCACCCAATGTTTAGGGGGAAACTCCGTAATTTGAGGTCGGGTCATAGCTGTAGTGCGAAAACTACAGCTAAACAATGACATATTCGAATTCAATGACGCCTAATTAGTCAAAACTAGGTACTCTCTTTTCCATAAAATACAGGTCGAACCTCGATATAACGAACTCGGGTTTAGCGAATTCCTCGTTATAATGAACACTCTTAAAATTTTTGGTTGGTTTCCCATAGAACTAAGCCAAAAATTCTCCGGTTATAACGAACTTCTATCTAGAGAACATCTCAGTATAAGAACAAGTTTTTGATCCGGAAGTTATTCAGTCTCTCATTATAAAACACATCCGGTTAAAAATGGCGGCATGTACCACTTCAGGTAATGTGAAATACTGTATGAAAAGTTTTCCAAATAATTAAAGGTATGACATAAAAGTTTTTTTTTGTTCAAATTCACTTAGAAAAATGCTTGTAGTGTTAAATCTTACAAGAGATTTGTAGAAATGTTTCAAGGGTATTTTTTTTTATTATTATTATTTCTTGATTGTAATCCAATACGTCCATCCAGGGCCTGTATGGCCAGAGGCCGACGAGTTGGGTCCCTGGATGGACCTGGATTAATGACTGCTGTAAGATGGTCGCAGCAGCCGGGGCGGGGCGGGGGGGGGGGGGGGGGAAGATCCGTCCAGTGACTAGCCGTGCCTGATGTTGCTTAACTTCCCTGAAATGTGTGTTTGACGACTACGTTGTTCATTTTTTTATTATTTTATGATATACAAGAATTGGGAAGTGCAGTTTGACGACTACGTTGAAGTTGACAGTGATGTTGAATGCAGAGTTTCATTTAATGATAATGAAATATGTGAATAGACTAAAAATACTCAAGGAGAGGAAATCACATCTGAAGAGGAGTTAACATAGAAATGAGCTCATTAACTATTAAACCGGTCCAAACTATTACACAACATCTCTGTGCAATGGTGGTAGTTGAAAATTTTATCATCTCTTCTGCTCTGTTCACAAAAAAGCCCAGCAAAAAATTACTGATTTTTTTAATCTTGCAGAATAATGTAGGCAGTAAATACTGTAGTGGCTTGGTTTTTGAACTAAAGTAAACTAATTATTGTGATATTCTTCCTGTGATTTTCATGTAATTTCGATGTGATTTATCTCAAAAATTCAGTGATTTGTAGACTGAAATGTAACAAATTTAAATTTAACATAAAAAGTTATTTTTAAAAATAATTCGTTATATCGGATAAGAAGAACTCTCACTATAAGGAACAAATTTTTCTGTCCCATTGAGTTCGTTATACCGAGGTTCGACCTGTACTGAAAAATGTATTGCGCACTTACTAACTGCATTCGTCGAACCCACTATATTATCTTATCTTGTACAGAGGGTAGATTATCGCAGAACGATAATCTACGGCACTTACTCCTTCGAGGGAGTTCTGCGCTATCCCAGTAACTAACGACTGCTACGAGATGACAGTAGCAGCCGGGACCGACGGCTTAACGTGCCCTCCGTAGCACGGGGGTTCATAGGTCAGACTAAAGCCCCTCAACAGCTGTGCCTCAAATAGCAGTCCCCACCCAGCAGTGGTCCTCAAACCACTGGCTGTCACCCAGCCAGCAGCTGGCCGCGCCTGAAGTTGCTTAACTCCTTCGATCAGCGAGCCGACCGCCGAGACAACCAGGCCACGGCCACCCCCAACCCACTATATTAGTTCGTTGAACATTTCTCCGACCAGTCAAATCTTTCGTAGGTCCAGACCATAATTTCCCTACATAATCAGTAAGCTCTCCGTAAAACCTTCTCTTTTAATGTGATTGACGAAATGGGAATCAACTTCCTCATAGGATAGACGATGATAAAATGTCAATTACCAACATGCATATACCACCGCTTACACGCTAAGAACGTATCCAATCAAGATGCGATCCAAACCTTTAACTTCTTTTCCGAACATTTTTCCGCGTGGGATGTTCTCATTTTAAATTAAATTTAAACTTCAGTTTCAGCATAATTATTGGCGTTGTGTGAATTTAAAAATTCTATTTAAACAGAAGCCTCCTGTGTTATAGCTTGCATCGGAATTTTCGTTAATTTTTTTTTTTTAATTAAAGGACCCTTAAGAAAACTTTAAAATTTTTTACGATACTAGAAATAAGCCCGTCTTTCAACTTAAATAAAGTTATAAAATACCACAGAGTGATCCTTTAAAAGTCATTTCAGTTAACTGATTATAATCGAAAGAAGAAAATCTTAAAGAGAGATGTGCTTGCTCCTATTCTATTTCCGAAGCAGCCGATATTTATTTGTTACATGAAACATCGAATACTAAACAATTTCGGATTAAAGTCGTGTCTCCTCTGAGAGATATACTTAAAAGTGGTTTTTGAAGTTATTTTTGCCTCCATTATCTCCTCTTTTCCCTCTTTCCTTTCGTTTACTGTGTCGCCCCTGCCATCAACCACCTTCCCAATCCTTTAATGCCACGAACGACTCTGAGGGAAACGAACATCGTTAATTCGAATCACTGCTCAGGGAATTTCAACCCCAAATTTATTCCATGCATAAATTTCACTCCATTAACAGTACCTTATTCGTTTTCTCTTTTCCTCTTCTCGATCATCTCACTCGTCGGCAATTTAACCCTTAATATATGGCAAGCTATATTTTATTTTCTCGAATAACGAATTTATTATGGAATATTAGTTCCTTTTTTTTAGGCCGTTACTTAAGAAAATTGCTTATGGAAAATGGAAACAAATGCTTAGGGGGAGGTTTTATAATGAATATATTCCTTTAACTTTTTTATCCGTATGAATAAATCTAAAAGAATTTAGACAAGAAAATCCTACCAATTTAAATAAAAGTAAAGTAAATAAACGGAGCTAAATAAGAGGGGTTTTTTTTAAATACCGTATTAAATTTTTATACATTATGTATTAAAATTAAAATTTAAACTAAAAGCGAAATCTATTAAACTTTCTTTTCTATATGGAAAAATTGCGATCGCACGAACAGGAACCGTAATGTGAACATTGTCAAGGACATGGGGAAAAGATATAAAAAATAAGCAATTACATTGAAACATCTTTTAATGCCTGGATTTTGTGGACGTTGCGTCTGTCAGACTATAAAGTGTGCTCGAAATGGCGCCCCTGATACCTCTCTTGATATGCTTCCCTTCAGATCGCCACATGTGCGAATGTTCTCCTGATAAACCCGGTCTTTCATGAAGCCTCAAAACCAGAAAATATACAAATCTTGTGCCTGTACTATTAAAATACATTATTCCTGCCCGTACTATAAATAGTTTCCTATCTAAGGTGAGTTAAGTACGGAAAGTTAATTTATCAACTCTCTATGTAGGGAAAGCCCAACCTACGTAGTGGCAAAGTTTCTCAAATGTGTTTATTTTATTTTTACATTCCAAAAGGAAACGGTACATGTAGGTTACACCATTTGCTCAAAGTGTTCACCGTTCACCTGTTGGCAATACGCTAGTCGGTGCTCAAACGCACTGCAGGCATTGATTAGGATTGCCTGAGGAATATTTGCCATCACCTGCCTAATTCTTTCCTACAGTTCGTTAATGCTTGCAGGGCGTATCTCGAAGATCCTGTAATTAACATAGCCCCATAAGAAGAAGTCAAGCGGGGAAAGATCCGGGGATCGAGGCGGCCACTCAATGCTATCCCTTCTGCCAATCCAGTGGTCAGGGAATACTTCGTCCAGATACTGGCGTACAGAGACGGCGTAATGGGGAGGGGCCCCATCCTGTTGGAACGAGATGTCGTTTTCGCCTGCTGCCTCGGCAACAGCTGGACCAACCTCGTCTTCTAACAGTTGAAGGTATTTGGGGCCATCCAGTGTTCCGTCAATGAAAAAGGGGCCTATGAGATTAATGCCCATAATGCCTGCCCTTTCGTATTAATGTGGATTGCAGTCGGACCAGTAACGGAAGTTGTGGTGATTTACCTCCCCATGCAAAGTGAACGTGCATTCGTCGGTGAAGCAAATGTGACGGGATAGCGCAGCATCTGCATGGCATCTGTTCATCATTATCTCGCAAAATTGCACTGGACGATCCTCGTCACCGTCTGTCATTTCTCGATGAAATTGCATCTTGAACGGGTGGAATTTCAAACCATGCAAGATGCGCTATACCGACGAGTGGCTGATTCGAAGAGCGTGTGCCACAAGCCCCAAATATTGCTACAACGGCCGCCGTTTGTTGCGGACCTGTCCCTGTACGTGATCGACCTTGCCGTTGTCTGCCCGCAACACTTCCTGTCTCTCGAAATTGTTTCATCAGAGTCGAAAGAGTACTTGTTGAAGACTTCGGGCGGTCAGGATGTCGGGCATGGAATTCGTTGGCGGCATTGTGCAACGTCAAATCCCCTCTCGTGCAAAGGAGAACCATCTCTGCTCGTTCTTGCATACTGTATTTCATTTGTTTGTTTTCACGCAATAAACGCTTTTTAAACTGTTACTGTACCGGTATAAGCTTAATACCTTATACCGTAGGTTTTATAAATAAAACTTCTTCTTTTTACTTTAACCTTTTATTTCACTCTCATATTCGCAAGTTTGCATTTATGTTAAATAAATAGCGGGATTCGTAACGGCTTGGAGCATCCATTAACTGAAAAAAAGAGGTTGAGAGACAGTGGCTCCTGCCTACCAGCCCTTCAGCATACCTGCACAACAGTACGTTATGCAGGGAAAGTCATCTCCTGTGTTCGGGAACTTTTGAAACGCACGGTATATCTAGACCGAATTGAAATCTTTTAACCTTAACTCATTGTTGCAGTCTATGTTTCAAAAATAAAGTACAGCTTTATTGAAGAATACGGCCGTAAAGATAGACAGAAACTTCATTTAACTGATTCAGACTGATAACACTGGTCGGCATCAAAATCCTCCCTGTAAAAATAATGGTTTATTCTTATAGATTTCACACTATTAATTCCTAATATGGCAATTAAATTGCTATAGCACGTATCATTTTTTTTTGGGGGGGGGGGAATGGTTGCTGTTAAAGTGAAAATAGTACATTGCTTTTTAAAACATTAGTCTTGACAGCGTGATATAACATGGAGAAAGGTTCCACCAGTATATAGCTCAAATTGAAAAGCGATACAACGGCAAAGTGAATCAAAATACGAGGGTGGGCTGAAAAGTAATGCCTCCATGGCTGTAACTTTTTTATTTTTTAACCGATTTTCAAAATTCTTTGTGTATCTGATACTCACATTTCTCCTCTACGTAATGCAATATTCACTTTTCGACATAGTCCCCATCCCTTTCCACGCATTGTACCAACGCGTGACTAGTCGGGTGAACCCGTCGGAGAGGAATTCCGGGGTTGTCGTCGACACGAAGATTGAATGGCAGCTTTGGATCCTCTTCTGCAGCACGATAACGCCCGTCCGCACACGATCGCCACACATCAGAGGGGGTTGCAGCGCCTACAGTTCAAAGATGAAAAACTGCAGTTCAAAAATGAAAGACTTTGCACCTTGCGACTTTCAGCATTTCCCAAAGAGGAAAGAGCACCTTAAGGGGCATAGTTGCGTTCTGACGACGAGGTGAAACCTGCCGTTTGGTCTTCGAGAACTATTTTAAGGTCTCGAAAAATTTAAGGTCGTCCATATGCTAACTCGAGAACTATTAAAGATAGAGAAAAATTTCCAATTGCTACCCTGTAGAGAAACACCACATTAGTCTAAAAACAATTTTTAATCAAACCCTTCCCCTTGAAAGATTTTGAGAAAATGAGCAAGAAAGAGTCACTCAAGGAAAGAAAATTCCCAACGGTGTGCTTCACTGCAATTCAAATATGTTAGAAACCTCAGCCAACCTGGCCTGACCTTTTCAAGTAGCATTGTAATAATATTCAAGTAGTAATTTCTGATTTTTACAAAACAAATATAAGAGAAAGGGTTTATTTCTTATGGTGAATTGGAATGACACGATGAAACGGTAAAACTAACTAACAAACGTGCATTTCGATTTTATTTCATAGATAATGCGCTAGAGTATAGGTCATTTTGCGCCATAACACATGAATAATATCTTAATACAATTCTGACTATTATACGTATTTTCACCATCCTGCGACAAACACAAACATCTGTGCCCTTAGCAAGATTCGAATCTGCGACTCTATGGAATCGAAAACTAGAAAACTAAACCCCAGGGCTCTCGGCCATCATGTCGACTCATTTATTCCTCAGGTTTTTGATTTCAGCTTTAAGGAACGATGGGCGGAGTTCAGTTTCTATCTCTCATTGGAGCAGAACGCACCCCGTAGTGACAAAATCCTGGAGTTTTCCAAATGGAAAACATGCGAAATCTCCGAATTATGAAAGCCTTATGATAGGGGCAGATGGAAGCATCTTTATACGTATACGCCCAGCTAAATACATCCATCCTCAGGCGTACCTGACAATGATTTGCGTTAACTACGCGACTATAAGCAGAATATCACATTCTTAAATCTATCCGCAAAAGCGTTTTCTGTGCGTTGTGTGCTCGGACATTTGCTTGGCCCGCCTTGATTCCATGGGCAGCACATAGCCGGCTACCAACTAGCGTTTATCCCCGCTTCTCTGCACATTAGTTTGATATCTGTTCCTCTTCGGGCTCTTCCCGTAACAGCTTTACTACGGTGAATAGCTAACATTGGCTGTAATTGCGTAAACGCTGGTCCCAACTTATTCGCACCGTAATCATTACTCATCCAGACCGGTAGGCCATTACTTTTTCCCATTTCACGAGCTTCCTATCCTAGAATTTTCACGCCCCCTCCGTTCTTAGTGGCATGCGCTTCGTCGACCTGTCATCATTGCTTGCTGCTGTGGGGCTCATGCACTCGTGGAGTTAAGGATACCCATAATGCTTAGCTGTTCAAGATAAATTTGAATGAGTTTTTAAAATAATTGTGACACTGACTTACGGCGACGATTATCATCAAGAAATAGCTTCTAAACATTTGTGATTTAGATAGTCACAAACCATGAATGGTAAAGGTGACGTCCTCCTCGCTTAGTTTCTTTCAGAACAAGGAATTATGTAGACGGCTAGTCCTTTATAAGCTAAATTCCTCGTTTTAATATACAACAAAATACACTTTCACAGTTCTCTCAACCCTGAGCATTCTCAGAAGGTAATGTTTAACTGAAGTCTTCTTGATAAACGACGATTCTGCTGAACATCATTATCTGTTTCTGCACGCACTGCTTTATTTTTGCGCCGATTAATTTGGCCATAGAATTCAACAGATTCTCGAACATTCAGTTTTGAATGGATTAAGATGTGAAAATGTCCAGCACAGATTGCAACTTGGCACAGCTCTTACTGAAAAGGGCAACGCGCACCGAAAGCACTTCTTTCGGAAGAGCTTTGCTTTTAGTTTTTAAAACTGTGTATGTGCGTTATCTTTAAATTCAAAACGATATATTCTAAAGGTCACGAAGAAGATATAAACAGGTCTACTTACAATTGACAGTAAATCGGAAGGCTGAAAATGTATGTAAAATATCCCAATATCTACTAAGAAAATTTGGTTTTCTTTTTTTTTTTTCCTGAAAAATAAAAAATTTAATGGAATGATTATTGCAAGAAAAAGGGTTTCAAGTAAGAAAAATTAAATATACAAAATGGAGAGTAAATAAAATGATACAAACATTTCGAGGAATGAATGAATTAGACATATAAAGGTTTTCTAATTTTCTCGCAAGCTTTCGTACATTATAATCATTAAAGAATAATCATTAGTTGTTCTGTGAGGGTTTGTAATGGAACGCCTACCTCAGCTGTTCGAATTAATAATGAAAAATAGGAAAGAAAATATCCGCAGCCCGGGATCGAACCAGGAACCTTTGGCTCGGACCGCCAACGCGCTAACCAATTGCGCCACTGCGGCCATGGAAGCATTACGCTATCTTCATGACCTTAGGGCTTGGTTAGAGCAGTTACCCAGTTCGTCGGCTGGGACTATCTTTCCTAAGGCGTAAATTCTTAAAGAATAATCAT
>JAHWFO010098272.1:2160704-2179708 GCA_023313115.1 Rhysida immarginata | reverse complement strand
GGCTGGGACTATCTTTCCTAAGGCGTAAATTCTTAAAGAATAATCATAAATATCCCGGGCTGCGGATATTTTCTTTCCTATTTTTCATTATTATAATCATACTTAAGTAAAGCGAATTAATTATGTTTAAATTATGAGCAGGTAGACTGGTACTTTCATGAACTAGAATTGAAATCCTAAAAAATTTACAAATTTTTCCAATTAAAAGTAATCAAAAATTCCGGAATTTGCGGTTCGAAAACAGGAAACCATTCAGATTCAATTTCATATTAATGCATTTTTCAAACGCAGGCATATTTCTAACTTAAAAACAGATTCAAGCTTATGTGTGTCATTTTCAAGTTAGAATTTTTTTTGAGGTTCCCAGCTTTATCTATGAATAGAAATGTCAGCAATATTGTTATATTCGCAGTTCTTCAAAATAAACATTTAAACATGAGCAAATTCCAAATCACTCTTAATGAGCGGGAATGTGGTCCAATTTCTCAATGCCAGAGTTTGAAATCGATATTCTACAAAAATGAGTTCTTATGAACATGTTCGTAATATGGATTGAAGTGGAAAATACCCTTATTCTGTATTAATTATTTCTTAGAAGCAACAACTATCAGTGGAAAAGGCATTGTTGTTGTTGTTGTTAATTTACAATGTGTCTAAAGCAATGCTAATCAGTTCTAATCAAAATTGCAGGTCTTCCAGCTTCATTTAAATTATTTGCATTGTTACGAAAACCATGTATGTGTGTGTTAATCACTCGAAGTAATAAATGAAATTTTGTCTTCTAGTGAGATGGTATTAATATACATGTCCACACAAGTATTACATAAATGCTAATTATTATTACAATGTAATGCAAATTTGTTTTTATAAAAAACTGATCTTAGCAAGTATAAAATATGAGCTTTATTTACATTCACTTTCATATCAAAAGTTTAGAGCAATATTTGTCAACTCGATAAATAAAAACGAAGATTGTTTGGTTTTGAAGATAAAAAAAAAGGATAAATAAACAATAATGAAACAATGAAAGATATTTGTGGAAGGCGAAAGAAATCGACAAACGCTTTATTTTTAGTGGAATAAAAGAAAAATAAGAAGCAAACCAAATTCCTTTTGCCTTGTGTCCTCCAACTTGAAGAACCCCCTCTCCTTTACCCCGTTTTCCTCCTCCCTCTTTTCAAACTTTATGTTTCGGAATTATTGTCGGAGGTTTCTAAAAATAGATCCAAGCCCGAGGATCAATACTCGGCGCGCGACACCCGTGGAATTGTGGGAGAATGGCCATTTTTGAACCTTCCACTTGAGAGGAATCTCCCACCCTGCCTCTCCAGCCTTTTCCCATTTCCCAAACATTACTACGGAGAATTAAACGTGTTGACTCCCAGATTATCAAGTAAAAGATCAAGAAATACCAAAAAAGAAATTCACAAATTTTCGAAAATAATTGAGATATTTTGGTAAATTAATTGCGTGCTGTAAAACTTGCTTTTAAAGATACCTGCATAAGGTATACCTTAAAAACTTACTACAAGCCAATACTGTTATGTTTACTTTGGCATTGCACTTTTCGTAAACCTTAAATTCGAAAATCGAAACGGTAGAATTTATTACACAAATACAATAATAATAATTCAGTTAAAAGTTGGATACATGTAATAAATCAGTGTCTACATTATTCGATTTAAGCTTATATATAACATGAAATATATTCTATTGAAAAGCTATTCGTCTACCTTAGAGGTGTTTTTTTTTCTCTACATTGGATTACTACTTGTTCCAAACTAGATATAGAAAATTCGGACTCTCATGAATTCATTCAACATTTATAAATACGTGCTATTAAATTACGTATCATTAGTGTAGATGTTGGTGATTCTGTTCTATACGATCTTGCCATATTTTCTGTACAGTTATATACTCCGTAATAAAATTTCTCCATCGATGCATACATGCTCAGTTTCATGATTTCAAAATTTATAAACCGTTCTTAAACAATCTTTAATTAATCTGTGCTATTAGATCAGATAAACCCAGGGCCACCGAAAGCAGATGTATAAATTGTGTACTGAACAAAGACACCATAAACAAGCAACATCAAACTGAGTATTAAACAAATCAAAATATGAAAATTGACACTCGCTTAAAAATCTAACCTGTATTTACGAGAAACTTGAGATACTGGAAATAATCATTATAAATACTGAAAATAAATCATTAAACAAAACTATCTGCTCAACCCGCTCTACATAACGAGATCAATCGACTAAGTCTGAAGTTATTTTCAGATAATTCTTCCGTGGGCGGAAAATTCAATGTTAAACAGCACGGTTCCAAACGATAAGAACAAATTTCGAGAGATTGATAGATGCTTCTCATTATAAAGTTTACAATATGTGCATACTGTAATAGAGATATCCCTTTAAAGCCTGAATTAAATTTTTTCTTAAATTTGCTTAAAAACTTATTTATTCATGTTCGATTATACACACACTGGTCAATGAATTAGAAACCCGTGATGAATTACTGTACTGATATGTAAAGCGGGTTCACAGGTCAGAAACTGCAGCTGCTGTTTGAGCAAAATGGGGAAAAGAGCAGACCTGTCTGAATTCCAAAAAGGAGTTATTGTGGGACCCCGTCTAGCTGTAGCTACGATTTCCAGGACAGTACAACTGACAGGTTTCTCAAAAGGTCAGGTCTCCAAGGTGTTCAATGCGTGGAAACGGAATCCACAAGAGTTGTCGAAACGGCAGAATTGCGGATCAAAAACAATCTACATAGACAGGGACCGACGTCGTCTGAGACGGATTGTGCGGCAAAACCGAAGGTCTACTGTGGAGCAACTGACGGCAGACTTCAATAAAGGATCATCGCAACCCATCTCCTCCAGAACAATGCGCCGAGAGTTGAAGCGAATAGGGATGGGAAGTCGCATGCCAGTGAGGAAGCCCCTGGTGTTAGCAACAAACCGGAAAGTTCGCCTGCAGTGGTGTAAAGAGCGGTGTGACTGGACAGTAGACGACTGGAAAAAGGTGATGTGGTCGGACGAGTCACGTTACACATTGTTTTGCACCGATAGCCGGCAGAGAATTTGGCGGCAGCCCCATGAAGCGATGGACCCCTCATGTGTTGTGAACACAGTTCAAGCTACAGGAGGAGGTGTCATGATATGGGCCATGTTTTATTAGTATGGCAAGGGTCCCCTAATATTCCTTGACAGTCGGGTGAAAGCCAAAGACTACCTGAACATTGTTGCAGATCAAGTCCATCTAGCAATGGTGCATTTGTACCCAAATGGCGACGGGTTCTTCATGGACGACAATGCTACTGTCCATCGAGCAAGAATTGTTCAGGAGTGGTTTTCTGAACATGACACCGAGTTGCAACATGTGCCGTGGCCAGCGCAAAGTCCGGATTTGAATCCGATCGAGAATGTTTGGGACATGTTGGAAAGAGACATTCGTCGAAGGCATCCGCTTCCGTCTACTCTGCAGGACCTGAAGGTCTCTCTGACGAATGCATGGTCTGCGATTACCTTACCTGCATTGCAACACCTTGTAGAGTCCATGCCAAACCGCGTATTTTCTGTAATTACAGCCAAAGGAGGGTCAATACCATATTGAACGAAGGTTTCTAATTCTTTGGCCGGTTAATTATTCATAGGTGCTTTTGAGAGCAAAAATGCTGCGTCTTGACCATCGATGAAAGTGGCAATATTTATTTAGGAATTATTTTTCCGTTATATTTTGACAAGTATTTTGAATATATATTAACATACTGCAAATATTTATAATAAAAATAATATAAATAAAAGTAAATATTATTTTGTATGAAATGGAACCAATTAGTCAATAGCCTACTTTACAGATTGTACATTGCATTCACACTGTTTTGGAGCATTGGGAATCATATCGCTTGATGACTTTATAAATGATTTGCCATCTAAACGTATATCATCACATATTCTAGCTGAAATACTACTAAATTTTGAAGTTGAAGGATGGCTAGATCCTGAAGTCATGTTTATGGCTGTTTGCAATGTATGTATTGTTTTGATTCATTTTGGCGTCTTCAATAAGTGTATATCTTTGCAAATTACTAAGAACCTAACCCTTCTCATAGTATTTATTTATTACTAATTCGTTTTTCAAGGTAGGAGATGCTTCCGAACTAATGGTTGGAACTGCATTAAAACCAATTAAATACCGTATGGCAGAAATTCTTCTGGACCAATTCTGAAATCTTTACTTTCTTTCAGAATATGTTGTTGATTCTTCTAATAATTAGAATTATAATTTCTTGAATTAAAAATTTTTCAAGTCATTATCATAATTTTCAATATTTGGATGAAGTGTCATTTGTATAATTGGAATAATCAGATTCTGGGAAAATATAAACAGTATCTGGAAGTTTCTTTTTTTTTTTTCAAGAATAAGTTTTGCTTTTCTTGTCTTTTTTGACATAAAATAAAAACACCGAATACTTCGTTGAATCTTCATTTGACAATACTATTTCTGCTTCAGTTCGCAATTGTCGACCATCCAAGTAATCAACTAACCCGTCCTCATCTTTATTTTCAGAATCTTCATCAGAATTTTCATTAGCTTCAGATGGTTCAATAAACAGTTTTCAATTGCTAAATCATCATTCGCTTCCAATATATCAAGAGATTCTTATAAAGTCAAACCTCTATATAAAGAGTGAAAATAATACTTGAGATATCATATGCGCCTAGCGTGATCATATGAAGATACTAATTTTGTTATAGCAGCAGATTATCATCAAATTTTTAAGTTTTTCACTTCTTTATAGCATTATCAGTAAAACAGAACATTCTTTTATGTATACTGTATTTTTCAAATCAAAAATTTGATTAAATTAAGTCTACTTACTTCAGATATAAAATTACAACTCCTTCAACATTGCAAAAATTACTAATACTTTTTTCCATGGTCCACAAAACAATGAAACCTCGATAAAAACCCGAGAAATGGATCTCAAAACAAAATACAGTGATTATATAAACAAACAATGCTAAAAGACAAATACTTTTAAAGAATTCTATGATATGGCAGCGTTTGTTTTTGCAAGTGTGTGTTAAAGGGATATCCATCTTTATTAGCAATACGATCTAGAGAAAACAAAGTTGCAAACAGACAGCTCCTCTGCCATACACTTCACCGGCATCTAAACACCTTCCCCAGCATATGGATCGGGTCAGACATGCATAAGCCACATTGTATTGCGTTGTAATATAAGGTAAGTCGGGGGAAGACGCCACACTTAACGATTATAATTTTTTTATATGAAAATGAGAAATGAAAGAGAAATTTCTAAATGCATCCAAATATTGTGGGTACTATTAACATTTAACTAAAAAAATATTAATGCATTTCATGAAATGTGAAACTTACCAAATTAACCCTAAATTGAATGCTGCAAAAGTGGCATATTCCCTCAATATGCGAGGAAGATGCCAGTTAGATGGGGGAAGATGCTACAAAATACAGGGTGATTACAAAAGAACCTCACACTTTTAAAAATTTATTACATCAAAGCTATTCAGAATATAGACACACCACATACGGATTCTTAAAGAAAAACTCTTGAAGTTTATTGTGACACAGTTAAAGATGTTCAATATGCCCCCCTGTAGTCGAATTCGTCCCAAACCCGCATTAACATGTCTCCATCAATCCCACGTATCGCTACCGTAATGCGTTCTTTCAGCTCGTCTAGGTTACGGGGAAGGGGTAGGGTGAAGACCTTGTCCTTTACACACCCCCATAAAAAGAAATCACAAGGTGTGAGGTCGGGGCCCCGCGGTGGCCACTTTGCAAGTTCCAGGTTATTGTTTGCTCGACCAATCCACCGCTGTGATTTCTTTTTATGGGGGTGTGTAAAGGACAAGGTCTTCACCCTACCTCTTCCCCGTGACCTAGACGAGCTGAAAGAACGCATTAAGGTAGCGATACGTGGGATTGATGGAGACATGTTAATACGGGTTTGGGACGAATTCGACTACAGGGGAGCATATTGAACATCTTTAATTGTGTCACAATAAACTTCAAGAGTTTTTCTTTAAGAATCCTATGTGGTGTGTCTATATTCTGAATAGCTTTGATGTAATAAATTTTTAAAAGTGTGAAGTTCTTTTGTAATCACCCTGTACAGTATAAGGTTTACATTTTAAAGATATATGAAGTGATTGCAATTAATATTTAATAGGCATTATAACAAATGCATTTAACATAAATTAACCCTTTGATTCACATTTTTTTAAACTGCTCCAACTTTGCTAGAAAGGATTTTATAACTTCTTCTTCAGCATGTAGCATATCTTTTTTAGCCAATCAGAATCACAAACAAAAATATTTTTATATGCTTTTATGCTACCTAATTAACTGAAAAATTCAAATTTTTTGTTAATAATAATACATGATTAATGTTTCTCGTTGAGATTTTTACAATACAAGCTCTCCTTTCTGCAGTTTTCAAAGATCTATGTCCTGCATCTTACACATTGAAACAAATTGCATTTTGTACCTTTCTTCTCATAAAAATTCCCATTACGTAGAGCAAGAAATTCTTCGTTTTCTTCCTTTTCACTCTCACCCACCACCTTCACAACATGAACTTGTTTTGCGCATCCTCCTTTGATTTCTTCTTTTTTCGTTTCTTTGTTGATGGACCTAAGAGCAGCGTGACCTACCCAGGCTCTTTTCTCAGCACAAAGTGGGTTCTTCAGCCAGTGAAAGAAGACATCAGTGTTAATGTAAGCTGGTGCTCATTAGAAAATTCATGTTTAATAAATGTAATAATATATTGAATTGAAGTTAAATTTTTTTCTGTTTTAGTTACTTATACTAATCATGTGAAAAATATAATTATAAATTACAATCATTTAGATCTACTTATTCGGAAGTTATTAGGTTTATTAAGTTCATCTTCCCCCAAGCACTGTGGCAGATCCCATTGGGTTCTGCGGGACATGTCATGTTGCTTCAAGCTACCATGTATTTACAGAGAAACGTGTCACAAAATTGACAATAGATATACGATTAAAATAGATATACAAATGAAAGCTTCCGTCACTACTCTTGCAATAGAATACTTCTACACTTCGCAGCAGAAAGTGCTTCCATTTAGTTAATTATAAAAGAAATATTACCACACTTGCGTCTTCCCCCGATTTACCTTATGTAATGTGATAAAACTTATGAGTTCATTGTGAATTTCCAGATATATGTGCAAGTTCCTTTTTTTTTTTGCCAAAATTCACCTCTTGAACTTTGTCTCCATCGTTTGGAACCAACCTATATTGTTATGAAGCATATATCTAAAAGTTTAATCGACACAAGAAATCCTTTTGGCACCCAAGCAATAAAGTTCGCGCAGATTTTTGCATTAACGACATGATTAGGAGCTTTGCCCCATTTTCATCGTCTGTGCTTCTGTTATGATCCTAAGTGGTTATTGGAAGATTCTCGTCTGTATCTGTCACCGGGTGCTTGTCTCGCTAGCCTAATACCTTGATTAGAATATAAAATTCTCAAATAGGATGCGAAGGAAAATGAGTTGTTTTTTTTTTCTACTCATCCAAATATGAAGTGAATACCGGTAAGTATTTACTGATTTATAAATCACTGATGCGGTACCTTCATGTAATCGTTGATACTTTTTCATGAAATTGACATATACACCAAAGCTGACAACTTTCCACAGGCGTTAGATCTAAATATTAAATATTTACAATCCGCAAACTGTTAGAATGAAACCGATACATTTTAACCAAAACAAAAAAGAATTTTTTACAATTAAATTAAAAAATTCAAAACACCTGATATAAACAAAAAGCGTCATTTAAAACCATTATCCTTAAGAACTTTAAAATAATCATTATTAAAGTGTAACTGGAAAATCTTCAATTTGAAATTTAGCTTAAAGGCAATAAAATGGGGATTCAGATTCTAAGTCGGATTGCAAAAACTACAAAAGAATTGTAGACTGAATCGGCACGACAACAGAAGCCAGTTTTAGCATGAAACAACCTTTACTGTCGCTAATTTGATTAGTCTACGTACAGGGTGTTTACAGATGATGTTGCGAAAGAAGCAAGGTAAATCTATCTAAACATGCTTGAAATTGCCACAGCTACAAACCGACAGTGTGAACTTCATCTTTTAACAGGAGGATGCACTACCACATTTCCACCGCAATGAAAATATCATTCCACCCTTCGCACTTTCTATTACTTCAGTTAAAAGTATATAATAAATGAGTTTTTTCATTAAGTTGAAAACAGATACAGTGTAAAAGAATAGCATATCGATTTTTAAAAATTACTGTCGAGCATTTAATTTCGAATTATTAAAAAAATCTAAAATATACTTTACATCTTTATGTGATATTATAATACTTATCATTAGCAAGTTATAACAGATATTTGAGCAAGGCAATAACATTTTTCATCATAAAATTGACGAACTTGAACAGAAAATAAGAGCCATTCACAGAGGATGAAATTGGAATGCGCGTGGTTCGCGTGATTGTTGGCGCGAGTCCATGTTATTGTCTTCTGTGAAGCGATTCCCGAAAGGAACAAATTCCTGTTTTAGCTTTAGGCGAGGAGAAACAATGCCACCGCAAATAATCCTGCAAATAAGGGAAGATGCCCTTTCCGACCTAGTTTAATCGAGCAATATAAAAATCGTCGTAACTTTACTATAGCTAAGACACCCGTGCACAAGCTGGGTAACAAATATGGACTAGAAGAACCAAGAAGCAGCGCCCTCAAGGTTAGCATCGAAACCGTAAATCCAAAAACTCAACCCAGCATTACCTCTTCCATCGGACAAGTCTAAGTCGCATTATTAACTAAGAATTGCAAAGGCAAGTGGCAGCGATCTCTCCTTTCAATAATCGTCTATCAAGTGCATCGCGCACGCTATTCACCTCAACATCCGACAAAACGCTTGCAGAGCTGAACTGCATGTACACACGGACGGATGAGTACGTTTTCTCCAACACTAGAATGATTCGTCTCTTCCAACAATCCAAACGACGGCACAAGGCCAATGTTAACAAATTATAGACTGTACTGCCACGACATATCGCAGAGTGAAAGACCAACGTGCGGAAATTGTATGAGCGAAACGTAGTAGGAGAAACGCGGAGAAAAGTGATATATAACTATAACTATAAGTACGAGCGTACATGATGTCTCGAGCGATCTTTTATCGTATAAAAGACATAAAGGCGCAGAGACTTAATGCGATAATGCAATGAAATTTTTTCTAAAGTATTTATGCTTGATGTAACTTTTGAATCACTCCGTATAATGAACATAATGGCTACGCAAAGTTTCACCATCAGTAAAAATTAATGCCGCCTACTATTAGGCAAACATCCTGCAACTAATGTAATTTATTGTTTTGATATCACAGGTCTCTATAGTGCAGAAAAGAATCACGTTCGGCTTCATATTTAGGGATTGATTTCTTTTGGTTTACTGTTTGTAACCAAATGAATTTTTCAATAGGAAGGTGTATGATTCTCTTTATATAGGTACCAGGCATGATGCCATACACCTATATGTTTTGTTTTTTTTACAGGACTTAGGACTTTTTTCTAGTGTAAGGCTTCAAGTCACACGGCCAAATCAACGGTTCCCTTCACGACAGGATGACCGTAGAAACAGGAATAAAGGCTATCATCTTTATTTTTCTTCTTTTTATCTAAGATTCATTTGAAGTAATTAAACACATATTTCATTAAGAAATTTTGAATTTTCTATTTATGATTGTTTTTATAGAAAATAAATGCTTCTCTTTCATTCAATATTTATTTTCTTCCTTTAATACTCATTCATGTTTTGGAGCACTTTTTTTTAATAGTAAAAGAGTAATGTTTTGGAATTTTTTTTAATTGATTTATTTTATAGGTTTTTTTTTTAATAGTGAGACTTATAAAGTAACTTAACTAGGGTATGTGTTTCCCATTTTTTAAATATTTTTAACTTCGTAGTTTTTCCTGTATATGTCAAAAATAAAATCGGGACCCACTTTTGGTCATTTTCCCCTATTTTTTCAATTAACACGTCATGAATATCTGCCTTTTGTTCATATTTATAATCAAGCTATTTAACCTTATGTTATGTCGTTAAGCTTTTGGAAGTAAGAAAGAGAGCCCCCCCCCCCCCTTAGCGTCATCGAAAAATTACACCTACAACCCTCCTCCTGTCCATGGTGAGACTAGAATCAACGATCAAATTACCTGTATTAAGAAATTATCTGGGTTTTTTTCCTCTTCTCGTTATTTGAGGGTTTATGTTATTTCTCAAACTCAAGAAAAACATTGGCGATTGTTATGATCACCAGAGCCGTTGCTAAGAAGCGCGATATTTTTGGAAAAGACAGGATGTTTCTAAATGGAAGGACAATAATTACATGCATCAATCGAAAATGTCTTAAAATTTAAGGTCTAAAAAAAAAATCGCATCATTACGAGTTTTCTGTCAGCCTTTTAGCAAACTTCGCGTGACGTTTAGACCCTTAAAATTTGATGTTTGAACATTTTAGGGACACAGCATAAAGATAACACAGGCCAGCAATGAAAAATCATTTTGAATGAAATTGACTTATTCTTGTGGTTTTTAATGTGCTGAATCCGAGTCTGCTTTTAGATTTTTTCTATCACATCACGTTTTCAAGTTATGCACATAGAGACTTCAATGTTAAAGCCATGGGTGTGAAGAGAAGCGGCTGCAATGTTAACGTATCTATATTTTTGGGCCACATGAAATTTATCAGGCCCCAAATTCTGCATAATTTAAAAGAGTTTCCTTGAAAAACAAGAAATCTGTGGATGATAGAACAAAACTAAGGTCAGATACGGATTTAGCATAAAAAATCCATAAGAATCAGCTCTTAACGTTAAAGATAATTTTAAAAGGTTATTTTTTGTTGGCCTGTGTAATCGCATTTCCTGGTTTTGTATGACTGCAGTGCCGCCCCGTTCACAACAGACTTATGGCGTTGTTACTCGATTATTTTTGGTGTCTTCGAAGACATTCCTTATTATTATTAGGATCTGTCTTCAATGTCCTCTGAAATGCTTTATACAACCTTTGACTATAAAGTTCGTTGAAGGGGTTTGGAATCGAAAACCATGTATGGATATGGCGAAATTTGGTACCAGGCATGATGCCCTACACCTATAGCTTTTCTTTTTAGAGGACTTAGAACCTTTTTCTACTGTAAGGCTTCAACTCCCAGGGCCAAATCAACGGTTGCCTCCACGAACAGGAGAGTCACGGCTATCATCTTTATTTTTATTCCAGCTATCGACTTCAGCAGTATTCCATTCCAGGCAGTCGCCAGATGTTTCATATATGGACTACTGTGCTTTTAGTGAATCAAAAGGGCCTTGAACTCGCATCTTAGATAGTCTATGGAAGGCTGCAATGAAGCATGGCACACTATTCTGCTCTGAACCCTTCAGCGCACGGAGATACAAGGCCCACACATAGGCCTTTACTTTATTCAAACATAGAACCTAATAGATGGTGGCTCATCGCGTTTCAATAGCTTATAAAGCATTCCAATTTCGTTCACATAAACGAACGAAATACACTACATGATCAAAGGAGTTGGGACACCTGTTGCTCTACCGTAAAGCCGCAAAAAGCTTCAATCAGTAGTGTGTAGGACCACCCCGAGCTGCTATCACTGCCTCCACCCTACATGGCATACTGTCCACAAGTTTACGGTATGTGTCCATAGGTCCTCGAGGAGCGTCGTGGTCAGTTCCTGGACAGATGTAGGGCGAACCATCCTGGATCTCACACGTCGTTCCAATTCGCCCCAAAGATGTTCGATGGGGTTGAGATCAGGACTCTGGGCGAGCCAATCCAGTTCTTTAACCCGCATCTCGTCAAACCAGTCGGATATGGATCTTGCTTTGTGGCAAGGCGCATTGTCGTGCTGGAAGAGGAACGGCCCGTCACCGAAGTTTCCCCACAGTGCTAGAAGTGCCCCGTTATCCAGAATGGTCCTGTAGCCATCAGCATTGAGGTTTCCGTCCACCTTGATGAGTGGACCCAGTCCAGTCCAGGAGAAACACCCCAGGTGTTCACAGGGGTATGCCAACTCCTTTGATCATGTAGTGTAGCTCACGTGAAATGAGGCGCAGTGCCACATTTAAATATGCTAACCCTCTTTATGTGTATAAGAAATATTAATCCTTTTTCTTAAACTGACGATACTGCACATAGCATATAGCAATAATTCTAATAAAAATTCATTAAATTGGCTTTACACCTGTGAAATGATGAAATTTTACTCACTAAAAAATAATTAAAATTTTACTCACTTTTTTTCCTCCTTTAAATGGCTATATTACGTGGCTGCCTAATTTTTTAGCGTTGTGTTTTCGTTAAAGAGGAATAAAATACTTGCCATAGTCAACATGAATATATAAAAACAGGGGACTTCACTATTTACGTGTTTTTAATCAGATTGCTGATACTGTTAACGTGAGAGCTTTTTGAAATCATGCTATCGAAACTTGCCTGAAAATTTGCTTGAGGGAAACTTTCCTACATTTCCGAACATGTGGAGGCTTTATCATGGCTATTATTGTATAAGATAAAAATATTGTTAATATTCGAAAAGCTTGAATAAGTTTATTTTGGACCTTTCAATGTATGACAGATGTTAATGCAAAGTGTCAACACAGACGTTATCTGTTACATAAATAATTTCATATATGTGAATTTTTATGAAATGCAGAACTTAAATGATAGTAATAATGTGGAGGTTATTGTTTTTATGTTTAATTGACAAGATGGAAATTTAAGACTATATGCGATTCCTTCTGCTATTGTACCTCCACGCCAGAGCTCGAATATTTCAATTTTCCCCTTGAAAACAAAAGAACTATCACCGCAAATAATTTATTTGATGATATGAAGAGAACGAGGATCTAACTTTGTGCTTCATTTGAAAAGCTGCAGCCTGAGCAATTGATCGCCTCGACTGACGTAAAAGGAAAGCGAGCAATGAAGCTACAAGATCTCTAGATTGGATCGCCCGATTATCGAAAGAGATTGAACGTACGTAATGAAGGCGAACGTATAGGTTTATTTGAAACATAAGTTAATACTAATAAAGCACATGAAACTGAACAGAGTTAATGCGACTACAGTCTTCATTTATCAAAAGACTTAGCATTAAAAATTAGTGCGCGGAGACTCCAATCGAAAAAAATTGCCATTTCAACAATATGAATTTTCTGTATAGGAAAGGAAAGCCTCTTACCACGAAAAATCCGGCATTTCATATATCGGATATTGTTTTTTTTTCCTTCCTATATAGGCAATTCCAACTAAAGTTTCTTCTTATATTTTTCACTAACATGATTATTCTTTAATAGCGGCCAAATTCAAATATAACATTAAGCTTGCCAAAATAAAAAGTTTGACAAAAATAAATATACTCATTCAAGCAGAATTATAAAACAATTTTGGTTTGTATTTAGGACTAAATACCTTTTCTGACAGCGTGCTTAAAAACTAAATATTCAAAACCTTAACAAGAGATAAAAGTATTTTTATTAATGATCTGTATAGATCCTAAAAACTTTCGCCTATTAAATCAAGAGTTTCTTTTATAGGCGAAATGTGGTTTGAGGGGATCTGGACGTCTAAGCTTTCAGCCACATTTTAAATCGACTGGCCTTTCCATTAAAGAGACTAAAGAAGATCCTAACCATTAGAGAGCTTATCCTGGACATTAAAAGTGAAGTGATACTTACTATTGACTAAGCCACCCCTATCTGTTCCTCAACATCGAAAGTAATGATCAATAAGCTAAAGGTCGCCTGTAATGGAACAGTAAGAGAGGCCTTTTCCCTCAGCAACTATGAATCAATCACCGAACATAGCAACAGACGAGGACAACCTACAATCTACTCTTATAGCCAACTTAAACTTAAATTGGATATTTAGAGCAAGTAAAGTAGTACCTAAGATAATCTCAGCATTTCTTGAGAACCACTTGCCCTACAATGCAATCAATTCTTGGAACTCCAAGGCACAAGTTAGGAAATCAATTATCAGCTGTCCAACATTGAATTGCATTAATCACAACATGATTATTTTTCACTATTCAGTCAAAAAGTAGGTGAGATATCCCATTCTATGGTTTCGAGTATTGGATTTATACAGAGATATTGTAAGCGTCAATACGAACAAACAGATGTATTCTGTTTGCGAAGCATCGGTATTAATGATTAACCAAACAAGTAATATATTATTATGTAAACACGATAATCAAATAATGTATCATCAACTTTCCGATTTGTCATATCAATAATTTGCAAATCCATGGCAAAATTAATATACAGTAGTATAAACACTGGCAATGCCATTTAATTAAATTTCAAACAGTAATTAAAGACCATTAATTTAGGCAATGCAAGCAGATAGATTTCAAATAAAGTAAGGCCTACAGAAAAAAATATTTAATTCTAAGCTAAGTATTAACAACAATAGCTATATCATCCAATTCACATAAAGAAAACATTATTAACGAGGGGTAGAAATTCACTCACTTTTTGATTCGCAGTAAAGGTGCATTCTAAACTTCAGTGATTTAGAAGTTCGTTTTGTTCAAAAATTAAAAGCAAAAGTTTGTGAAACGATTATTTTAATCAAAAACATTCAAAACGAAGCCAAACGATTCCATCTCTGTAATCTTTGTGCTCAGGGCGAAATTGTTGGGACGATTCCTCTCGTTTTATCGATTCTTACAAGCACAGTATTCCCACCCTCTATTCGCTTCAAAGCCAAATCGAACAGTGATTCCCAATAGGAGAGAGCTCGAGGCTCCTCCAGGTCCCACTCTATTTTCAATTCAACTCTTCCCCGTCCTTTTCATTACCTTTCGATTTTTCCTTCCACTAATTTTCAAAGTCCAAGCCCCTACAAATCAGCGCATCCCGTTCCGCTTGCCCCCTAAAGGTCGTTAACAGAGAACGACGGATTTCCCACTAGAAATCTGTGTCCAATCTGCAAAACGAGAACTCCATTCAGCTACTGTGTTCACCCTCCGTGTCATTTGGTCCAGTAAGGTCATCCATGTCCAGTGAAAGGTTTGTTTAGCTCGTTTTTAAAGAACGACTATTGTTCCTATCTACAATGCCCGATAAATATATTTCAAATGACTTAGATCTTATTAGGCGGAGATCAGCTGATAGTCTAAGTCAGATCAGCCAAAGCTTTAAGCCATTGCCAAATAGGATTGCATTTTTTGGAAAACTCTGGCTCTTGGGATTTTTTAAAAGGTGTTTTTTTTTTTTAAATCTCAGAAACATTTCCGAATAAATTATAATATTTTTTTAACTTTTACCTCTCAAATCAAAAATTTAAAAATAAAATATGAATACACAGGCTATGCATTTGATTCTTTGGTACAGTCATAAAGATGTTAATGATGTCCATCATATGTTTATTTTTAGAAGAAAATGATGTCTTCTTTGAGTGATCATTTTCAAATAAAATTTCGCGGAAACCTCCTTTTGATCTGCTATATTTCACATTTATGGAATCCGCATAATCAAATATATTTATTTATTTATTTATTTATTTATTTATTTATTTAAATTAAATTAGATATAACAGAGCCGCCCAGGATCTAGTATGGTCATTAGACCAACGTGTAAAGATCCCGGAAGGATGAAAATACATAAGTATAAATTAATAAATTGATGAACAACAGAGCAAATATAAAACATTATATGAAATTAAAGAATGGAAAAAAAAAGAAAAATAAAAAGAAAGCGAAAAAAATCATTGTCATTTAAAAATGACAACAGCAGTGGATTAATAGTTATCTGAATTAAACTAAACTGAGGTAAATAAATAGTCGAATATGGGGGTCTAGGCTGAACTCATCGACAAGCTGTCGATCTCGACAAAATCTAACCGTCGATAAGTGGCATATTACACATTTATACACAAGTTTACACACGTATGGCTAGATGATATACATTGATATCACAAGTTTACAAACATTTACACATAATTTTACACATTTATCCATGTACACACAAAAATACATACATAAGCACATACCTGTAGACACCGTATATTATTATTTTCACAGTTCAAGTTTCGTAGCACAAGAGAGTGCTTCATGTATGTAAATATTTTTTAAACAAGTTTTTGTTAATATTTTTAGAAAATGTGTATTCTTGAGCTGTGTGTATTTAGCCTGCAGGCCGGAAACGAAGGAAAAAAAAGATCTTAATAAGAAATCTGTTGCTAAATTCTGAAATAACGATCGCCAAGCGCATAGTCGACTGCTCTTGAATTGTAGACAAGAATGTGCATAGTCGACTGTTCATAAGGCAGTTGTCGATGGTCAAAGTCTACACAAGAAAATCGACGGTGTAGAGTCTGTACACTGTAGACTCTGTAGACAAGTAGACAAGTCTACACTATAGACTCTGTAGACACTGTAGACAAGTCTTGTTCATGCTAGCTCGAATTGACAAATGCGTCATTAACCACGTGACCATCGACACTTGTCGACAGTCGACTACTTGTCGATGAGCTCAGCCTAGACCCCATGGTTCGATAAAGAGCTATATATGAATTCAGATGCGATCTGTAAAATAATCACTCAGATGACTCAATGTTTTGGAGTGATATTCAGAATACAGTGCTCCCTCTATATAACGACACTCTACATAATGCCAAATTTATAACGAAATTTTTTCCGGAAAATAAAAACTTCTTTATATGGACTTGCCGTTATAAATTTGGCGTTATGTAGAGTGCCGTTATATAGAGGGAGCACCGTATATTGTTCCAGAAGCCTCCGAAACAACGGAAAATAAACAATCTCACGGAGATCTAGCGGCAGAGAGGCCCAAGTGGTCATTTCCAGATAAGTTATACAATTGTTTTGGTAATTCCTATTTGATTTAGGTATTAAATGCTTCGAGATTGTCGGGTATTATAATTATGTAATATGGTAATAAAGTAAAAATATCAAAGAAACAAAGCATGAATTAACAGCTGAATCGAGCTGCTTTATGCTCTAAATGCACATCATTTTTTAAAATGAAAATCATGCATCAGATCATAGCCTAAATGAAAATAGTGGATTCGATAATCGAAAGCAATCAGCTTCCAAGTTGGATACCATGAAGCCCTCTCAGAAGAATGTCTAAAGTCTATGTAGCTACAAACCCCAAAGTGTATTTCTGATATAATCCGTGCTTTCCTTGTCTCCGACAGGTTGAGGGCGTCAATTCGAACAACTATCAGTATTTTGCTGAAATAGCTACAGAACCAATTTATTGCCTAAAACAGGCTTGGGTTACTTTTGTTAAACGTCAACTCTCGCCTTCTTGTTTCCAAATACTTTCCAAAAATAGCAGTAATTAGAATAGGAAATGCGTGGTTTCTTGTTTACCATAATAAAATGTTTCTTAATCTTTGTATTCTTTTTTTACTAGGACTAGATTCTGTTTTTCTCTTTTAATAATTTAAAAAATTCGTTTCTGGCATCAAGGTGGGCTGATTGATAAATGTTTTAATTCTAATTTCGTAACCGTCGGCTTGTGGGTTTCGATATGGAATGGAACTGCTCATACAATACCCGCGTCCCGGTAAAGTCGAAATGCGCATGGGTTGGTTAGATTACGTTAGTCGCTCTCACCGTGTCGCTCCAATTCACCATAAGAAATAAACCCTTTCTCTTCGGATATTTATTTTGTAAAAAAAAAAACAATAAAAAATTAATGCTTGAATGCTATTTAAAAGTAACATGTTATATTTGTAACATATTCTGATCAAGGAATATTCAAATATAAAAATTCTAGGTGCATATTTTGATACTAAATTGAATTTCCATAAACAAGTTGAAATAATGATCAATCCTGTAAAGCGATACAGTTACTATATATTCAAACAATTAAGGAATGTCGTATATTTTTCATTTTTAGTGATGCATTCAAAAAATATTACCCATATTACTGTGTGGTATTTAAGTCGGGATCGACAATGGTTTTGCGTAAAAGGCTTATGGCCGTATCCACCATCTCGGGTTAAAAGTGAGAGTTGGGCAACCGAGAGTTAAACCTTAACATGTGACTCTCGTTATTATATGCTGAAAAGCATATATTGGTTTCGCTCTGTTTGTGTGTCTGTCTGTCCGTCCGTCCGTCCGTCCGTCTGTATGTCCGATGATTTCTCGAGAATGCTTTAACTTTTTCAAGTTCTTTTTTCGCTGTTCGATAGAGACCCTTCCTGAGCTCACCTGATTAGTTTGTCGTCGAAATCTGTCTAACAGTCACGTGACTATTGAGACCCAAACCCCACCATTAAATTTTTTTATTGGCAATATAAGGCATGTAATATGTCGTTCGAACGGGAATGACGAGCACAAGACGAATATGACATTCTTTTCGATTTTCGAAATGCTACGTCCGAGAAAATGACCCCCAAAAAGTACTTCAATGACCCCTTATTACGAGCTTTAGCTAAAGCTATATATAAGAATACAAGCATGATCAGTACCTTTATGTGCCTGGCCAGCCATCGTTTGCACGAAAACGTGAAAATGGAAGAACTTAACAGCGATATATCAACTTTTGATGAGCTCTCGTGGACCCCTTCAAGCACGTGCACTAATGTTAAGAATATGAACTTTGGGCATGTAAATATATCAATCGAATCCTACCGACGAGTCATAAGTGAATACAGTGTTACTTTTTGTTTATCATTTAAGCATTGTTGATGGCAGCTTGGAGTACGTGCCCGTTATAAAGCTTTCTTGATGCACGTGCTCATTTCATTTTAAAATTCTTTGCTGTTAGGCCTATTGTTAAATGTGTTAATTAATGTTAGGGCGATGGTTAAAAATGGCTAAATAACGTTAGGCCTATAGTTAAAATGACTAAATAATGTTAGGCCTGTTGTTAAAAATGGCTGA
>JAHWFO010098272.1:2111269-2160694 GCA_023313115.1 Rhysida immarginata | reverse complement strand
GTTAGGCTTATAGTTAAAAATGGCTAATTAAAGTTAGGCCTATTGTAGAAAATGGCTAATTTATGTTAGGCCTAGAGTTAAAATGACTAAATAATGTTAGGCCTGTAGTTCAAAATGGCTAATTAATCTTAGGCCTATTGTTAAAAATGGCTAATTAATGTTAGGCCTGTTGTTAAAAATGGCTAATTTATGTTAGGCCTACAGTTAAAATGACTAAATATTGTTAGGCCTATTGTGAAAAATGGTTAATTTATGTTATGCTTATAGTTAAAAATGGCTAATTTATGTTAGGCCTACACTTAAAATGACTAAATAATGTTAGGCCTATTGTGAAAATTAGCTAATTAATGTTAGGCCTATTGTTAAAAATGGCTAATTAATATTAGGCTTATTGTTAAAATGGCTAACTGAAGTTAGGCCTATATTTTAAAATGACGTGAATGCATATAGAATCAAAGGTATTTCCACTGTTTATTTAAACCAAGTGGAAGTAAAAGTGAGATATTAAAATTACATCTGCGTCAGAGCTAAAGCTCCTTGGAATGCTTAAAAGATTTTACCCGGCAATGCTTTGAAACAATGGTTTTTCTCTCCTGACGTTTATGATAACTTTCATCTAGCAGTGGAAAGAACATAGACCCAGTAGTTGAAAACATTTAGACGTGCGAGGATTTCATTCTCATTTCGGGCGCGTTTGGAAAGATTCGTGTGAGCGCTGCAATCGAATACGTAAATTTACATGCAGTTTTCGCCATTGCTGTATATAAAAATATTACAGTAATAATAAACAACAAATTTTTATATTCTTCTTTTTAGCATATTTGAAAATCGTTTTACGAGTTATATTCTTGTTCAACGGAGAAACGTTAAAATACCATTTCTCCTCCTAACTCTAACCTTAATCCTCGAAGTGGTGAATACGACCATTAGAGAACACATAAAATTAGTCTTTTTGCTTTTCGTCTATCTAGTTACTAATCGATTACACAAGAATATACAGGGTGGTGCAAATTAAAGTAGCCTCGCATGAATTGCAGAGAAACCAACCTAACGCCGTAAGCAATGATTGGGCTGTCCTATTATTAGCACAGCAGGTTAATAGCGAGAGACGCACCGTTATGAGGTTTATTATGCACCAGTCTATGATCATTGCAAGGTTTTAGAGCAAATAAAGAGTAAAAAGTTTGGTAAACATTTCTTGGAACTTTGGAATACCATTCGTTTTAACATTTATTTATTTGTTTATTTTTAATGGGACTTTATTTTTTATTTATTTTGTTTTATTTTATTTTCTGTTTGTCTTCTGCAACAACAAACCAAGGTTGAAGTAATTACAGGAGATGCTGAAAGTGACCACCATTCACCTCTTGTCACTTTTGAGCTCTGGTCAATAAGTTGTTAAATACAGAAAGCATTTGAGACTGCGAGATAGCCTCAATCTCAGAAACAATGTTTTGCTTCAGCTCTTCAAATGTCCGAGGATTGTTCCGATAAACTTTGAATTTTAGAGCTCCCCACAAAAAGAAATCACAAACTGAGAGGTCTGGTGATCTTGGAGGCCAGCTTGGACCAACTCCGTCCTAACAACTCTCTCAGGTTCAACCACTTCGTGAATGCGGTCCAGTGTACGACGTGCAGTATGGGCTGTTGCTCCATCTTGTTGAAAGTAGCAGTACGTTAGTTCCTCCTCAGTTAATTGATTGACGAATGGGTTAAACATGTTTGCGATGTAACGTGCTGCGTTCACCGTTTCATGGAAGAAGATTGGACCAAGAATGCGTCGAGCAGAGACTGCACACCAAACGCCAACTTTCTTGTCGTGCAAAGGAGTTTGATAATATTCGTGAGGATTAGTGGTCGACCAGTGCCGGGTGTTCTGCGAGTTGACATAGCCAGAGAGATGGAACCAGGCTTCATCAGAAATGAAAAACAGCTGCATGTCCAATCCATTCATTGTGATTTCTTGAAATAGCCAGTTAAAAAACTGAAGACGTTGAGGGCAATCCGCTGGTTTTCAGTTCATGGACCACGGATACTTTCTTTGTATGGTCGCATCTTCAAATCGTCGTGCAGAATGCGTCCACACGATCTTCTTGAAATTCTGGTCTGCTGAGACAAACGGCGCGTTGATTTGCTTGGACTCTGTAGCATCATCGTTTGAAGATTTTGGAAATTTTGTGGATTTCTTACTCGTTTTGGAGTGGTTCTACGCTTGTTTAAAACAGAACCTGTGCCACTCTTTTATTAAAAGTTGCATCGCACGTTTTGTTGGAATTTTCTCGTCTTCAAAGTTTTGAGCAAACAAATCACTACACTGCTTCCAGGAGTTGGCGTTTGCATAATTCTCAACAATGAAGATTCTCTGCTGCACCGAAAGCACCATTTTTTCAGCTAAGAATCGTTCAAATGATGCGCTTCTCAGCCCAATCATTGCTTACGGCGTTAGGTTAGTTTCTCTGCAATTCATGCGAGGCTACTTTTATTTGCACCACTCTGTATATCCAAATGAAGTTACCCATATTAAATACTAAATGATGAAAATAATACTCAGGAATTGGCTAAGCCTTTATGATCAATAAATCAACCGGCAGTTTCAGTTTAAAAATGGTTAAACATCTCTATAAGGATATGAACAATGGTTAAACATCTAATAAATCTAATAAATATAAAATTGAAGTATAGAAAACTGTATCTCCGTTTTGTAATAGAACCTTCTCATATAATGCAATAAATAAAAGAAATGGAAGAAATAAATTTCCAGAAAACACGACTTACGAAAGATAAATTTCGACTGTTGTGTAAATAGCTGCACACGATTATGCCATATTTTAATAACGAACTTTTTATTTATATTTGTTAATATGACAATTTACCGTAACCGAGAGCGATAAATATTACTAGAAAAATTCCGCGGTCTGGATTAGCTTTTTTCTAGTAATATCTTTACTCTATGTTTGGAATATTAACTCCAGTTTGATTTATTACTTTCGTATGAGTTTTTCATCAGTTTTCTCTTGATTTGGAAAGGAGAATTTCCTATCATTGGACCTCCACGTTGACTATCTTAAGACACATGAGGACAACCTTGTTGTCCCGTGTTTTTGGTGGCCCAGTTGGTAAAGGCGACGAGCTAGAGATTTCTGGTTCCGTATCCAGGGCGCGGAATTTCTCCTTCCGTTTTTTCCAGTAATGATATTTCCATTCATCTATTGAAAATGACAAAAAGTGAATCAATTTAAGTTGAAAATTATTTATAATAAATCCACATCAAAATAATCACAGTATAAGCTTTTATCATTACATTTTTAGGAAAATATTTAACTTCAAACTTTTTGTTAAAGACAATAAATTTGCTAAATGAATTTCATTACTTAATGCTACTGAGACGAACGTTTCTTACTTTCTTGATTAATTAATTAAGAAAAGCAAATTTTTAGTTAGATTTTTTTTTTCATTTTTATCCGAATGCTTTGATCTTTCTTTTGTTGTCTTATAAAGGGAGGCGGGATTATGTTAAGGGCATTATTGAAGGGCATTATGTTAAGTAATATTTGCGTATTAGACTGATTAACATCTATCGATCCACGTATTGAAGTTCCGTGTAATTACGCTTTCATTATCTAAAGCAAGGATGTTCAGTTATGAAGATATGACTGCCTTGCAGAGATTATACGAATGCTGTCACTCTGAAATATTTCCTTATAAATTCCAAGGAGTTGCTTTAAATCGATTTAGGGTTTGGAAACTGTAATTGCGAAGGAAAAAAATATGGCTAATATACTTAAAAAAAATCGATGATATTCGGTTTGCATTGGTTTGGAACTTTTTCCTTCTGTAATAGAGTCAGTATGGAATTTATAAGCAATTATTTTGACAACAACATTTTTTATTTAATGAAAAAATAGAAAAATAATGGTTGGAGAATATTCCTAAGAGCTATAAAAATAAATTTCTAATGCTTCATAACTGAATTGCAATAAAATGCTGATGTTAATATTAAAAAAAATGTTCCAGGCAAATAAACGACAACATCATAATTAAACTGATCATTAAACTTAATTATTCAGAAAACTCGTGAGATCTCAACTTTAAATTTATAGGTAAAGATAAAGATTTCGAGATGCTTTGATCTTGCGGATTGATAAGGTTGTTTACTTCTCAGAATTTTAATATAAATTCAAGGAAACTAAATCTAAGGAAATTTCATCAATATTTTCTCCTTTTGTTCTATACAAGAAGCACTAGGACATTTGAAGGGCAGATTTCTAAAACTGCTTTCATTACTCAATATAATGCTTCAGGAAACTGAAGAAAGTCTAAAACAATTCCATATTTTCTGAAAGAAAGCTCATTTTGCAAGAGACGTCTACCTTGAAAATAGTGGATTTTGTAAGATATTTTTATTGCACTTTCTAGAGGACCATAAGGTTGCCAATACCAGGTACTTGCAAAATTGGCACTTCTGCGCATGCGCATCTGAAGCCAACAAAGAAAGTTACGACAATCCATCAGAAGTCAGGGACTGTTGTATAATGAGACAATATTCAATCATTGTTTTGAATTAAATAAACTGAAGATTTGCAGAAAGAAAATCCTGCCTTGATCATTTTATGACTTTCCTTGTGACTACTGAAAAACCCTGAAAATGTTCTGTTAAATGTTATATCGTTAGAAAGAGTTTTAAAAACTGATCATTTTATCCGCTGACACTTTATGTCTCAGTTCAATACTTTCAGAGGAAATTTAGTTTAAAGCTATTTTGATTTTATATATTAACTCATTTCTTATTCTTTGTGCATAATGAGATATTTAAGCTCTGATTATTCTATTTGTTTGTGCATAATGATTATTCTATTTGTTACTCTGACAATTTTTTATTTTATTATTTTTTAATTAAAGAGATGGGGATTAATAATAAGATTAATAATAATAATAATTAATAATAATAAGATTAATAGGATTAATAATAATTAATTAATAATTTGTTCTCTGTCAAATTTTGAAGGGATCCATCTAGTTATATAATAAATTAAAAAAATTTTCGGATGGTTTTGGCATAATTGTCGTCGATTATTTTATATACACACAAAAAATGAGACTTGTAACCTTTCGAGCAGTCAAAAGAAAATAGCTTCCACTCACACCATAACGAGCGCTGCATCAGCTTATCTCTTGATCACGCATATAATTATATCGATACTGTGCACCATTTATGTTACATTATTAACCAAATAGATTAGTTTATTATTAATAAAACAAAAATTCTCATCAGAACAGCCAAAATAATCTTTTTGTCAACATAGTTGAGCACGTGACGTAAAACTTGCCTCCCCCCCCGATGCTAAGCAAAAACTTAATGGAAACGCCATAGTAAGCGTGTTCGACTAGACACCTACAAAAAGTAATCTTATTGGATTGAAGTATTGTAAGGAAGCCGAACAATTTTGACCTATGTAAAAACAACCATGCACCCGACTGTACACTTCGCAGACTGCTGCCAGTTTGATTGAGACCATTACTGCTTGCCGTCGGATACATCGATATATGCGTTCTGACGTTCGTCTACGTGCCTTTTACAACGATTCTCATTTCCTTCTGCCCACTATCTCCAAACTCTACACTTAAGGCTGTCGCATGAAATTGGGTTTCTGCTGCAATACGCCATAGAGAGAAAATCGTTCATAAGCCCCCGTAAAAACGTATCAGTTTACTGAAAAGTTTCCTTTCCAGACATTTTTACTATTCAAACATCATTTTTAGCAAAATCCACAGCGCAAAAAATCAAATTTAATTAGAGCAATAGGGGAAAATATCTTCGCATTGAATGATGGGTACAGCTGCCATTTTCTGAGGGCAAGAGGAAGGCAATCCTATACTGCTACTCATCGAAGTGCGCCGTTTTTGCCCGACTTGTTATTGTATAACGATGGTAACGAGTTGTTGCGTGTTTGGATGTGTTGTATAACAATGGGATAAGTTCAGAGCCATGGCAGCCATAGGTCTCGATGCCCTCAAAAGATGGCGGATATTAAATGTTTGTTTTGATATTTCTCCCTATAGTCTGATGATGGCAGAGGACAAAATCTGACTGACAAAGACTGACGTGTCACGTTTAAATTTTGAGAGGGTCGTTTCAAACAACGAAAATTTGTCTGAAATATCTTTCTCTAAAAATTTTATTTACGAGACATTCAGTTTTATCAAGTTGAATGCTTTACCCTGTCTATGAATTGTGGCTGGGTTGTAATTTAGTTGGTTTGTTTAGTTTAAATATTCACTCAATTTGTGAGAGCGTACAGAGTAACCTGTTTATGCGATTGTATGCAATAAAACGTTTTAAGAAAAAAAAAGTAATCAAACTAAGGATTAAAAAATTCTGTATAAAAATAAATTACATACTGTTACTTTTTTTTTATAAAGAAAACGTTACTTTTTTAAAAAAAGAAAATGTTACTTTTTTTTTTAATTTAAAAATTTCTTTACACGTAACATACGGAAGATTGATTCAGATAAAATGAGACGACTTTGCAGTTCTGTTACGATGGTGTAATGCCGATGGTGTAATACCGATGGCGCCACCATCGGTTGTGTTCGATGTGAGAACCACGTTGTTGGACTATCGCCCGGCACCGTAATTTCCACTGGAGTAGGCTGAGTTTGAAGGACTCCATGGGAAGTTCGTTCCACACCTGCTGACACACTTTCCATAGCCCAACAACGGTTCTTCGTCGGCGACTTCCGAGCCGTCGTTTCAGGAGACCAAAACCACAGAAATCCATCGGTGATGCGTCAGGAGATTTTACAGGCACATCAGAGAAGGGAATAACTCGTATGCCCGTCTCCTGTTCCATCTTCCTGTAGTAAGCCACAGATGCCTTGTCCATGTGGATCCAAACTTTTGATTGCTCACCAGGGTACAGATGTGGGATATCCTGCCGATATATATGGTCCATTACATTACTCTGGAAGTAAGTTGCACTAATTTTACAGTTTCCAGGAACTCGACGAGCAGTCCACGTGAGCAATATCCGGCAACCACCATGAAGCCCTTTGAAAACTTTTCCTTGCACCTTCGGACAAAATCGGACCTGGCCTTGCCCCCTCTTTCGCGATAGTAAATTGCCCTGGGTTTGTTGGTGTCATCGAGGTACACCCAAACTTCATCCAAGGACACAACCCACTTCCATCGGTCACCTGCAAGATGGTTTTCATACAGTTTTCTGGCGTTGGTGAATCGTTCCTGCACGTGCCTGGCCGAAAGTCTGTGACCGCGCGCTTTATGACGTCGCTCCAGCCCAAGATTGTCATGAATTATTCTGGAGACTGTTGCCTGTGAAATACCTTTCCTTTGGGCCAGACTTCTCTGTGTGGGAGGGATTTTCTTTCAGCACTTCAGACCGGATTTCTCGCACCACCTGACCTGGGCGTGTTGGCTGGGGCTTGTTTCTGGTCTGCTTCTCTGCTCGTCCACGTTCATTAGATGGTCGCAATTTGTTCTTTTTGATTATTCGACCCACAGTAGCTTTGGATACCACAACACTATTTCGTTTGCATAATTCCACAATGCACGAAAGACTGAAGTTAGCGTCGGAAAGGCCAAACATATACCCTTCCCAAAAAGCTGTGATTTTGGAAGCCATGTTTCAGCACGAAATGTCCCAAATAACAGCAACAAGTGTATACAAAGCTAATCCCCATGAATAGTGGACGAGTCATGCAAATCATATTCCGTCACGGTCATACGCGGCGTTTAAAGTCGTCTCATTTTATCTGAATCAACCCTCCGTAAAAAAACTTCAAGATGTTCGAAGCAAAAATTTGTAATTCACCCGTATTCCCGGGTAATCGCCTCTTAGCGTTGATTTTCTCTTTGTCGAGTCCATGAAATAAAAAGAGGCATAACTCTTGAAATTAACTCTTGGAACTGTTTTCCGTTGTCATAAACATATCGAACCAAATTCCCCCATAGGTTTTCTATGGGATTGATGTCCGGACTTCTAGCTAAGTAAAATTTCTTCAATAAAACGAAATTGACTGGCATTTTTGTCACCTGAAGATGATAGCTGTTGCAGTCGAAAAGCTTAACGTTTCTACAGGGTGATCCAAAAGTCAGTTCATCTAGTTTCTAGTCTGGACCCATAGGCAATTTACTATAGAACTTTTTTTTTATTTTTAACATAATTTTGATCATTTAAGGATTATTTATAATTTTTATTTATTACAAAACGTAAATTAAAAAATAACATTAAAAGAGAACAGTACAAGCATTAAAAGATAACATCACACAGGAACTTGAAACCATAGGAGGGAATAACTGTATGCTCAGAAATCTGCAAAGATCATGTGTCTCCCGAGTGAGAAAGTGTTTGGATAAATTATTACAGGGTCGGGAAACATTAATATGACCACCTCTCCTCGAACATGTTGGAACGTCCCATGGTATGCAGATGAAAAATCATTGCATATCATTAAAAGCTGACAACAGCAGAAGTGTAGTAGCATCCTTTAACACAGCAATTGTCACCGTCATGGGTAGAGCAAGTGATCTGTCGGACCTCCAAAAGGGGTTCTTTGTGAACTGATCTAGGGCTGCCGTTGTGAAGGTTTACCGCGACTGGACGAACCAGACAGTTTCGAGCAACCGAAGAGGTAACTCTGGGGCCCCACGGGCCATCGATCCTAGAGGCGAGCGTCCGTTACGACGCCTGGCCAAGACCAATCGGCGTGCCACTGTTGAGCAACTGACACAGCAAATGAACAGTGGGGCCACTAGGCGTGTCAGCACCAAGACAGTGCAACGATCCCTCTTGAGGTTGGGGCTCCGGAGCAGGCGTTTGGTAACAGCACCCATGTTGACGCCTGTGCATCGCCAAAAACGCCTCCAATTCGCAATGGACTATCGCCATTGGACCTTGGCCGAGTGGCAAAGGGTTGCATTCTCTGCCGAGTCGCGGTTTCTAGTGAACAGAGTGGACGGACGATGGAAAATTCGCCGGGAAGCATCTGAGAACAGGCATCCCGACACCATCGTTGGCAGACGACAGGCTGGTGGGGGAGGGTGTGACTGTTTGGGGGATGTTTTCGTGGTATGGTCTGAGTCCACTGATACCTCTGGAGGGTACAATGAATGCTGTTCGTTACCTGACGATCGTCGCAAACCAGGTACACCCCTTCATGTCGATAGTGTTTCTTCAGGGTGATGGCACTTTTCAACAGGACAATGCTCCCTGCCATACTGCCAAAATTGTCCACGACTGGTTCGAGGAGCATCAGGATGAATTCAAGCTACTCCCATGGCCACCAAACTCTCCGGACCTCAACCAATTGAACATTTGTGGGATCATCTCGATCGCCATGTCCGCAAGCTGGACCCTCCACCACGCACGGTGATGGAATTACGGGATGCACTGATCGCCGAATGGTCCCAGATACCTGCAACCACCTTCCGAGGACTTATTGACTCTCTGCCACGTCGTCTAGCTGCTGTGCTTGCCGCCAAAGATGGATATTCCGGATACTAGCAGGTTGGTCATATTAATGTGTCCCGACCCTGTATATAGTAATTAGTAATTAATTATATTAATAAATTGAATAATTAAAAAATTGCCTGTGGGTCCCAGTCTTTTGTGACGCCACATAATCTTGGAAACGCGTTTACACCATGTCATCCGGAATGGTGCGGATTCTGAGCGAATGTTTGCTTTCAGCTCCTCTAGAGTGTGTGGTTTATTGGCATACACCTCAACATTTAAATGGCCCCACAGGAAATGGCCCGGGGAAGTCAGGTGAACGAAGTGGCCAAATTTCCTTCGAAATTACTCTATTCTCGAAAACGGATTCAACTTGTTCCATCGAGATTCGGGCTGTGAGAACTGTAGCTCCATCATGTTGATAATAACCTTGTCTGCTATTAATATCATCTAACTGCTCTACAAATTGTTCGAATGTGGTGCAATAACATTCCGCATTAACAGTGGTGCATCGCGTTTCCAAGAATGTGCCGTCGCGTTCGTTTGTACAAACAGAAGAATGGGGCCCACTTTGAACATTTACTGTAGGCTCAATCAATGTCGCATTAATTAAAGAATAAGCGCTGCAAATTTGATGTTAGTATGTTTAATGGTTTTCATTTTATATATATTTCTTTGGGATAACTGACTTTTGGGTCACCCTATATAATGAACTTTTTTGCTTCTTTTTATTTCAAGGAACCGACAAAGAGAAAATCAACATGAAGAGGGGAATAACTAAGATTTTAGGAGAATTACTAATTTTTGCTTCGAAGGGTCGTAAATTTCTCAGCATCATGAAATTTTTCTATGTTGTGCGTAAAGAAAGTTTTAGTTAAAACGTATCTCACTAGTTAGAAACTTTTTTCCCATTCGAAATTGCATTATGATTATCTAGAGATTTCCAATCTGAGCACTAATAATTGCACCCACTGAAATTTAATTAGCGATACGAAATACCTTCCTTGTTTACACGATGCTATGGAGAAATTGATTGATTATCTCTAATAATTATTTTATCCCTTCGGTGGAGCAGCTAAGATGAATCACCCGCCATTTTGTGTCTGCTACAAATATTAATTTGGAGGCATTTGCTACTGACAATGCCTCTTGTTCGCCAAGAAACGGCTGATGATGTTGATTCCCGTCGGGACTTTCGCTTTCTATTATACTTCACATCCTACCCCGTAATCAGTCAGCAAGAAAATAAAAATTGAGAGAATAAAAATAGAAACAAGTGGATTGTACGTTATAGCGGGTACGAAATCTTATCTAAACCTGAATTCAAAACAAACCATTAAATGAAGGAAGAGGAAGAGATTTTTTTTCCACCCCATTTCAACGTAAATTGTGATAAGGTACGGTTGTTTTCACATTCCGCTACAAGGGATCGCGGCTTTAATGGTCAGTAGGAATCTTAGCAAGAATTTAATTGAGAGCGGAAATTGATGATGCACGCAGAAATTTGAGCGCCGCCCGCCGAACCTCAATGTGCTTAGTCAGGGAACGAATCCAAAGGAAACAATGATTAGATTTAAAAGGAAAGGAAAGAAGAAGAAAGAGAGAGAGAGAGAGGAGAATGTCCCGAAAAGTAATGGTCTGTAAGGGCGAAAAAAATATTTTAGCAAAATTAGCAAAATCATTTTGGTCAAATTTGATTAGCGTAAAAATCAGCTTTCTGCCACATATTTCATGAATATTCAAATGAAAGTGTCTTCGTTCTTTTGTAAGAGAACAATACGGAATTGATAAGCTAAGTTTCTTCTTTAAAATCAGGTAGTCTAATTATTTTCGACGTCTTCATTTGCATAAACCTTTAGAGGTAAGATGAAAGCAGCCATACTAATTTATAATTTAATTATAGCAATTTCTTTGAATAATATAACAGGTTTTTCATAATTACCGTTTTAATTTAAGCAAAATGAAAAATAACTTTAAAAAAAAATTAATATGATTATTTCATTGCCATTTACTTTGATCATTGTTTCCCCAATTCTCGTTTCAGTGTTTGGCTGTTTCGAGTTGAAAATTAGTTTTTCCAGGGAGCAAAGCAATATCGGTGACGCTATGAAGGGGAACAAAACATCATAATGAAATTTATATTTTTCGTTTCTAATACAATAATCTAATGCAATAGTTCTAAAACATTAGATTCTAACTTCAAACGAGGCGTCTCTATTTTAAAATGCAATAGGTATCAACGTTTTCAAAATCACAAGCAATTATATATGACGAATGCATCATCTAGGTCTTCTTCATTAAGAGCACCAAAATAAATTTTTATTTTTTAGAATCATTTTCCCCCTCTTCTCAGCTCGTATCGAACGTCAGCAAGGCAGAAGCCAGGAAACTCTTCGCAACTTTGGCGCCATCCAGTGGAGCGAGTTCGCAAATTTGTTTAAGGTGAAAGGAACTAACTAAGCAATAAATTTTAATTTTGCTGTGCTGTAACGGTGACCAGATTCTTACATTAGATTCAAAAGCCTCTTCTTACTTGAATCACATAAAAGATTCGGAGAAACACAGGTTACCCGGTGTCGCAGTTGATAGTGAATATACATAATGCTAACTCCGAATAGGGCGCCAATTAACGAAGGCATTCATATTAACAAATAATGGGAGCCTCTATAAAACTGCAATGACCCTTTTTTAATATGGTATTGGGTTAATATAATAATTAATAGGAGATTAATATTCTTTACACTAGCCTGTGTCGTATGTAGAATGAATCCAAGTAAATCATAAACACCTTCTATGGAAATGCTATGTAGAACGCGTTTCTCCAAATTTGATGACTGTTGATCAAGCTTTCATGCGTAACTACATCATGCTTTTCATATCATATGATTTGAAAGAATTGTTATCTTAAAAAATGCTGAGCCTCATGTATTAATGTATATGGGAAAGGGTGTCCCCGATTTCCTAAATATCGACATTACTAACGATAGCTCTAATTGCTAGAATATTACTGCCCAGATCACTGTTAATCACTATCAAGTGTGACGATTGAAACAATGCATTCAAGGATTATGGCCTTTATAAACCATTATCATGCATTCCACTATTTCATGGGATCTAGATTTTATGTTCACCCAATAGCACTCTTTTGTAATCAAAGGGTTTTTTCCTTCTACGAGGGATGATCAAAAAGTAATGTCGGGTATTTTTTTTCTCGAAAATGACGTCAGATATGAGAAAATTGCGATATATAAAAGTTAGTTTGGTTCATGTTAAAGTTTCCTGTTAGTGTCGTGTGCATCCGCCAAGCACTAGCGACGTGACAGTCCAAACAAGATGATGGCTCTCATTTCATCGTCCAGTGCTTTTGAGCGGCGGAGTGTTATGCATTTTCTTTGTTAAGGACTGAAACCAGTCGATATCCATAAGGAAATTGTGCAATGGAGCGGCCGTACGCAGGAAAAGACCTGACTTGTCAATGGAGGACATCGTGCTGCACCACGACAACGCATGTCCCCATACAGCGAAACGGTTACTGACTTGTTTGCAGCGATGGAACTGGGAAACACTGCTTCATCCTCCATACAGCCCGGACCTCGCTCCCAGTGACTACCATATCTTCGGAGCGTTGAAGAAGTCACTGGCCGGTCAACATTTCCGTGAAATCGGCAGTTCGCAACTGGTTCCACACTCAACAGGACGACTTTTATCGACAGGGCGTGGAATAACTTGTCCACCGCTGGGATCGTTGCCTCAATCGGCTTGGAGATTATGTAGAAAAATAAAAGTTGAATTGTTCTATCGAATGTACAAGTGATTATTTTTTTTCCGGTCACGATTTTAGAGAAAATAAAACGCGACATTACTTTTTGGTCATCCCTCGTATAAGTATAACAGAACCGATTAAGACAGTTCAATATTAGTTCGAGGAGCACCTAGATTACCTTCAAAATTTTCTCTATTATCGCAATCACCCTAATTTTCCAAAGCAGAATGAGAAGTAGATTTTCTCCTGCAACATCTGAAGCCATTAAAAAATGGTACTATGATCCATTAGAGACAATAATGGTTTTACGAGTCCATTCTAGAAAGACTTATAAGAACGGGTAGGTTAAGCAAAGGTAGAAAACCAGAGCTGACCTAGGTACTTATTCCAACCACTGGATCTTGGTGAATGTCCTCAAGAAAAGTAGAATTTAACGTGAGGTGGCGAAGATGTGCCAAAGCGACACATTCAAAAAGAATATGATGGGGTTTCTTCCACCAAATTACACCTTGAACATAGTGGTTTCTCCCGAAGGATCCCCATTCTGTGTAAATATTTTCGTAGTAAATCATGACCTGTAAGAAAGCTCATGATAACTCGTAATTTATTTCTATTAAACCGCAGAATACTAGTTGTTAGACTCATTTGATCGATGGTCTGTTCCCACCTTTTAATCATCGCTTGATAAGAAATGTTGGTAATTTCACAAATTGCGGTCTGTTTGGAAATTCCGCAAAAAGATTCAGGACCATAAAGTGCCGACTTGGCACCTTGTTTTGCCAAGGTAACTGCAACCTCGTTCCCTACAATACCTTTATGTCCTGGCACCCATAATAACGTAACGCTATTCTGGAGAGCTAGGATCTGCAGGAATTGACGATATTCCAAGGCAATTTTAGAAGTTATCTTGGAAGATTTAATGGCTTTAAACCTAACCTAACATTGTTTTATAGTTTTCCCCCGTCAGCAGCGCCATCTGTTGACGAGCTTTATAACTAATTTTGAAACTTTTTGCGAATAAATTTCATGGTTTCCTAAGCAGACCGCAGCAAACCGTACATTTCCATCGACTTTTAGATCACCCTGTACAATCTCCTTTCAATCAACCCATAGGTTAATAATCACATTACAGAAAAATTCTTTAATTTCTAACATCATCATATATGAGTACGAACGGAATTAAGTCTAACTTATATTAATCTAATTTTTTGTTTATACTTGAGAATCCTTTCTCCAAAAATTTAAAGAATAAACAAAAATGTATAAAAAAAATTAAAATTTATGATTTACTATAATATTACAATCAAAATTAAAACTAAAAACTAACCTTCCTCCCAGAGAAATGCAACTTAACTGAGATGACCTAATATTTAAAAAGAAAAAGTTACGTCTCATAAAAAAATTACATAGTTTAACGCCTTCGAGCGCCTGCACTCATCATCAGAGAACTAGAGGGAGAATGATACAACAAAAACTAATAAAAATGAAAAATAAGGATTCTCAAGTATAATAGATTGTTTCTCAACGTTGATATTGAAAACTGAACTAATTTTTTGTTAACAAATTTGCATTGGCTGTAACAGGATCAATTTATTTTCGTTTTAGCAACTGCTTTTTCTCAAATTACCCACTTGATGTTTGAAGGAGTCCAGATATATATCTCACACTCAAAATTTATTAAATGCGAGGAAATTAAAACTGAGTGATAAAATGATTAACTTTGCTATGTAGGTATCTAAAATGCACTTTTGTATACATTAGGAGCTCGATTGCAATAAATTTATTTTTTACTCATAAGACATCAGAAAATAAATAATATGATATGAAAATTATTCCTAATTAACCTAGCTAATATTTTAATATAATAAAATCACCTCATAAAACCACAGCATATTCCATAGAAAATATTAGCCACGCCAGGTAAGGTCACCTTTATGAAATTTTGATAACGACTTCAACCTTTGATATTTAAACACAGTGAAACGTTACACAGAAACATAGAACTAGAACGAATTGTTGTTAAGAAAACAAATCTAATCATTGCTCGTCATACGTCTCCTACGGTTTTGTGTTTCGCCGTAAATATCATTAAAACCAATGATTCCCTTAATTATTGTCGTCTCTGCATAGAAATCTTTTGGTCTCGACAATTGCAAGAGCTCGGTAGGTTTCGGCCTCCCGCTTAACAAGAAACTAAAGACGATCCATCTAATTTAATCCTCAATAGAGTCGACGCTTCCTAATCAAATTTGCCTCGATAATTTTCGGCGAAAAATCATTCATCAACGTCGATATCGATCCTGACAACGCTGTTCGTGAAACTTTGTCACGGCGAAAAGATTATCTACGAAAAGAATGGGGATAAAGAGAATGAAATGACGGATAACGTTGCTCGAATAAAATACTGTTGCAAGCAAAACAGTAATATGGAAAAATATTTATGTCGTCATTTGAATCGAATAAATGCAAATCTCTTCAAATAGAACGCTTTCCCTAAGTCTTTTTAAAAGGTTTGTTTATTCAGTTTCATTTCAGCATCGTTAAATATAAAACGATGCTAACAAAAATGAGAAAATCTTTCCCCATTAAAATTTAATATTTGTTTATTTGGGGATATGTTTCTAAATCCAATTGAATTTTCATTTATCTACTATTATTTACACTTTTAGGAGTTGCACGGTTTGCTAAATAATTCCATGGAATGAATATGAAGGCAAAATAAAGAAGAACGATAAAAGTTATAATAGACAAGAAAACACGTAGAAGTCTTATTGATCCATAAGAAAAATTGCCGAATTCTTTTATCTGATGTGTCGGCAAGCACTGAGGATCCTAGCAACGAAGTAAAGTAAATCAGCAGAAAAATAGCTTCGACTAAACTTTAAAAAAAAACAACTCAATAAATGATTTAGATAAGCTTAGAAACTACACTGGTGTCCATAAATTAAGGGATTTCCAAAAATGAGTTGTTCTGGTTTTCCAATCGGGACCAAAAACTTGGTAAAGAGGTGCAGATGGTCTTCCCGATATCATTGCAACACTCAAAGTAAAAATGGTAAAACCCTTTCAGAAGGAATAATTAAAAAGAACGCTTGTATAGTGGCAATTCGGACAATTGTGCCACTTAAAATAACCTGTGTGACACAAGGATACACTGATCGGGTGGCAATTATTAGCCATCGTATATATTTAGACCTGAAAACAAGAGGCAGGATGATAAGATGTCTAGAGAACGTGGAAGTGTCCTGCGTGCAGAACGTGTCAACTACCTGCATCTCTTGCTATGGAGACGTCTACACAAGGATTGGAATACTGCCCTAAGCTAGTAAGGAAAAAAGGGGAGTTAATTCTTAGACATGACTTAATATCACTTTCCCCGTCCAGGAATTATGACCCGTATTCGCCTTATTTTGTTAATCGATCATCCTACTCAGGGCTCTAGATTTTGCGGTTTGACTATACAGGCGACTCCATGCCAGGATACTCATGAGGTGACTCCCTTTTAGCAAAGTCCAACAGAAGGGATGCTTGTGATGCACCGAAAATGCATCATTATGAAAATCATTACCATACAATTAATGAAATTGCAGAGACAGCAACAATCAACCTTAGCAGCCGTGCCGCCATTTTAACAGAGGACTTGTACATGGCTCGTGCAGCTGAAAAAGTTCTTTCTCACACGTTAAAAGGCGACCATCTACGGGGACCTCATTGACAATCCAACATTCCTGAATCGTATCCTAACAGTGACTAAGCATGGTGCTTCCTGTGACACATGAAAGCTTCAATTTGTAAACGTGGAATTTGCCCATCTCCCACGCAAAAAAAAAACAACGCCCCAAGGCAGGTCCAGAGACAGGCGTTTTTCGAATAATGCACAAGGGTTATCCTTCACCACGATAACCCTCCTGCGCAACGCTCTGTTCTTAACCAATCTGATTTTATGAAACATGGAAAGATGGTTCTGCCGCATCCTGCAAACAATCCTCCGATCCCGCTCCACATGTACTTTTTTTCTGTTCGGCTGAATGGGAAACTTTTTCGGCCATCGGAGAAAGTTATTGTCGCAGCAGAAAAGTATTTCATTATGGCCTAAGACACTGGTTCCCAACCTAGGGGTCGCCGAGCTAAGATATTTTGAGATTTTTTTATATCGCCTTGTTAAAAGGAGGTCGCGAGTTACTTAACTTTTAGAAAAGGGGGCCGCGATTCAAAAAAGTTTGGGAACCACTGGCTTATGAAGATTACTTCGAACATGGCTGTACATAACAGGAATGTAGTACCAGATAAAAGCTCGAAAATCATTCAGTCTTCCAGTCTTAGAACTTATTGAATCTAGTGGCATAACGTAATACATGGCAAAAACTTAGGAAAATGAAATCACATGGGTGCACAGTCTCAGAAGACTTAGATGAAGTTCTTAAAGGGCGCACACTAAGAAGATTCCCCCACCCTCTATAACAGTAATAAAGAGAAGTAATGCATATTAGAGTATGTTATGGTCAGTCCACATTTTATCTCGGACTCCTTAAATCAATAAAACCTCTTTTGATTGTTCAATGCAGTATTGTAAGTAAACGGAGCTGCGGGGACCCCATGTTCATATGTCAAAAAATACTTCTAAGGACCTCTTCTATCATCTCCCAAAAAATCTGTACTCAATTCAAAAATACCCTGTATATAACGATGGATTCGATTATCATTACATTCAATATTAAGGTACTCATTTATCAATATCTAGGACTTACTAAACAATTCGTACAGCTTAAGAACTTCATTAATAAATAAATTTAATATTTTTTCCCATTTAAATAATAATATTTGTTATTGCTTACACTTGATTATAAGTTCGTTTATATAGAATTTCTTAGATCATTTATATAACCTTAAAATCCATTCAATAATCATACTAAGATCACAAAGAAATAATGATCTCTAGGAACAGTCATTTTAGAAGGTTGAGATATGTGTGCCTATCGATTTGTATCTATAAGAACCATTCTAAATTTTCTCCTGGTGTGAGATCATGGGGTTGAAGGTGATAGCTTTTTCTCTGAAACTAAGAAGGCGGCGTCATTATGACTGCTTCTAATGTTTATGCAATTTGGAATTTCAGTGAAAAAGCTATAAATATTTATGATGGAATTGGATAAAAATTAAATAAATAAAATAATACCACTGAAATGCCAAAGAATACATTAATTAAATGAAAAATAAAAGAAATAAATCTAATAATAAATTAATTAATTAAAATTGACTAAGTAAATAAATAAAGTAAAATACGACGGTTGGGTATCAGTCATGGCAACTATTTTTATTTTTTTGAGAGAATTCGAGAGTGGATGGAAAATGTGATATATACAGATGATAGGGCAAGGAATGGACGAACATGTTCATTAAGGTAGTTGACATAACATTATACAAGTCTCATGTTCCAGAGACTTTATTTTATTTATGACATTTTGGAACGTGATTAAAGGTTTCATGTTCCAGAATAAGTAACAGAAATGGGGGGAGGCCGTGGCCTGGTGGGCTTTCACTGAACACACTTTTGTGAAGTTAAGTTACATCAGGCACAGCTCATCACTGGATGGGCGACCATCAGCGATGGACAATCTTCACCCCGTCGGCTGCTGGACCATCATACAGCAGTCGTGAATCCAGGTCCATCCAGGATCCGAATTCATAAATAAAAATAAAAAATCAAAATATAGAACGGCTAATTTAATACACGAGCGTTGTTCAACACGGGGTACATCCATCCTGCACGACGGTTGATTTAGAAACAGGAAATCACAGGAAATCTGGTCTTGTGGAAGCATGGCCTTATCTTTATCTTCAAGGCCTGTAGAGAGGCCTTTTCGTAACAGCTGAATGTAGATAGAGTGGTTATAAAGGCACTCTAATACACAGACGGTAGTAATGCACTACTGGAATAATCAATATGCGCACCCTCTGCATCGATGACATACTGGAAGCGGAGGACAACGTGCTCAACAGTAGCACGAAGCATCTCCCACAAACAAATAACGATAGTTAGATCTCTTAATTTCACTATTCTGACATGGTTTTGTTAGTCGTAAAGAGAACATCAACCCACAAATAAAAGATTGGTAACTCGTTCAACGTTTTTTACAGTTCTGAATTTAATTTTGTATTTGTTCATTTGGGTTATGTTAGTATAAGAGATGGGAAATATTTCTCTCCACTTCTACCAACATTCCAAAAACTCACAGCTTCCTTGAGACATATGACATTTTGTAATACCATCCCTTCGCTCTGAGAACAAAAACAATTGCCTCAACCCTCGTAATTATATTTACAAATTAATAAAAGAAAATCAGTAAAATAACATTTATATTCAATCATTGCTCTGAAGATGTAGTTGTTACAAAATGCGTCAACGAAAATAAAATTAATTTCACACAATTGCTAAATTGGAAATATCTTTACCATCTTGTAAAGTCAGCTTTTGCCTTAATAAGAGCCTCAATTCTTAAGGGCATGCTATTAGTAAGGCCAGGGCAAAATTCTTGTGTAATATATTTCCAAATATTTTTGAAGAATTCAATGAGATCATTTCTGGATTCTAGTTTTCATGATCGCCGATAGATTTTGAATTGGATTCATGTCAGACAAATTTCTAGGACATTTATTCCTCTCTCCCGAGAATATGCTATTGATTATTTTTGGATGGTACACGATCCTGTTGGAAGATAAAATCTTCAGATGAACAGATCTTCTCAATAATTGGAGTGAGAAAGAATTCCATCATTTCAGTATAAACTTCAGTATGGATCCACCTCTTCACAAAAAACAAAACAAAACAATCCACAAACACCTTGACCATTAGAACACCCCTATACCATAAGTTTTAAAGGAGGTTTTACTTCTCGATTGACAGTTGAAGGCATAAAATATCTTTCATATCTTTCCACAGACGATTTCATTTATTGAGAAAGCGACCAAACCATCACTAAAGACCACAATTCGGGGGCCTAAATCTCATATTTTTTTGCCCAGTGAAGACGTTTTTTCATCTGAGTTGGTATTAGAAGATGCGACACGATCTTGAATACCTATAAGCTATACTGTATGAAATCTGTTTATTTAGGAATGCTGATAATATCGCACGAATTGTAGATACCAATTCATCCGCCAGTGTCCAGTGATCATAGTGTCACTATGATCACTATGATAGTGATGGATATATAGAGTGTTAAATCACTATGTTTCACGCCCCCCAGTTAAAAAGTGATCATAGTGATGGACACAATTTAATGGAATCCCTTTTTTGTTGACGATTTGGAATTCTTTAAAATGTGGCAAATTCGTGGCAAATTCCCTGATCGGGTGGCAATTGTTAGCAATTTAGACCTGAAAACAAGAGGCAGAATGATAAGATTTCTGGAGAAAGTGGAAGTGTCAACTACCTGCATCTCTTGCTGTGGAGACGTTTACACTTGGATTGAAATACTGCCCTATGCTATTAAGGAAAAAAAGGGGAGTTAATTCTTAGACATGACTTAATATCATACTTTCCCCGTCCAGGAATTATCACTCATGGCTTGACTAAATGCCATTTTGACTCAATGCCATATATGGTACTCATGAGGTGCACCGAATAAGTATCATCATCAAAATCGTTACCATACAATTAATGAAATTGCAGAGGCATCAGTAATCAAGCTTACCAGCCTTTTTGACAGAGGACTTGTATATGAGACGTGCAGCTGAGAAAGTTCTTCCTCACACGTTAACGGACGACCATATACGGGAACCTCATTGACAATGGAAACTATGGTCTAACTTTACTGAATCGCAGCGTAATAGTGACGAATCATAGTGCTGCCTGTGACACATAAAAGCTTAAATTCGCAAACGTAGAAGTTGCCATGTTCCGCACAAAAAACAATGCCCCAAGGTCAGGTCCAAAGATAGGTGTTTTTCGAATCATGCATCTTTACCACGATAACCCTCCTGCGCATCGCTCTGTTCTTATATAATCTGATCTTAAGAAACATGGAACGATGGTTCTGCCGCATCCTGCAAACAATCAACCGATCTCACTCCATGGGTAAGTTTTTTTTCTGTTCGGCTAAATGGGAAACTTTTTCAGTCGTCGGAGGAAGTTATGGCCGCAGCATAGAAGTATTTCTATTCCCCTAGCCATGAATTCCAGGAGTATTTCCATTATGGCCTAAGACCCTGGTTCCCAACCTGGGAGTCATGAAACATTTTCTAGGGGGGGGGGGGGCGCCAAGCTAGGATAGTTTGAGATTTTTTTATTTCGCCTTGTGCCACTTTGTTAAAAGGGGGAAGGGGGTCGCGAATTACTTAAATTTTAGAAAAGGGGGGTCGCGATTCGAAAAAGTTTGGAAACCACTGGCCTAAGAAGATTACTTCGAACATGGCCGTACATAACAGAAATGTAGTACCAGATATAAGCTTAGAACTTAGTACCAGATATAATCATCCAGTCTTCCGGTCTTAGAACTTATGAATATAGTGACATAATGTAATACATGGCGAAAACTTAGGAAAATGAAATTACATTGATGCACAAGCTTAGAAGACTTAGATGAAGTCCTTAAAAGGAGCACACTTACGGCCGTATTCACCACCTAGGATTAAAGTGCGAGTTGGGCAACCTAGAGTTAAACCTTAGCACGTGACTCTCGTTATCCAATAGAGAAACGGTTAAATACCATCTCTCGCCTTAACTCTAACTCTCAGATTAACCCGAGGTGGTGAATACGTCCGTAAGAAGATTATTTTTTCTTCTGTAACAGTAATACAGAGAAGTAATTCATATTAGTGTATGTTATGTTCAGTCTACATTTTCTTTCTGACTCAATTAAATCAATAAACCTCGCTTCAAATATCAGTGCGATCTTTATTAAGATTTTAAAGGTGAAAATATTTACATGCTTACTTCCGCATTTGCCTCTAAAATGAATTCTTTTAGAAGAAGAAAAATGAAAACATTACCTTGAAGGGAAAATGTTTTTATTATCTACAAATGATAAATGAAATTTTGAAACTACCCTCTTTAATCGGAAACCAGTATATGAATGGTAGCGAATTAATTTACCATATTTCTATTAGATACAACAATGGCTTCATTTATCATTATATTGCATATTAAGCTAAATTTCTCATTTATAAAATTTCTACGATTTACCGAAATAAATAGTTCGTACAGCTTAAGAACTTCACTAATAAATAAATTTAATATTTTTTCACATTTGAATAATAATTTTTATCATTGCTTGCATTTGATTATAAGTTCGTTTATATAGAATATCTTAGAACATTTATATAACCTTAAAATCCATGGGTCAACGAAAATAATTATTAATAATTAATTTCACGTATTGCTAAATTGGAAATATTTTTACCACCTTGTAAAGTCAGCCTAATAACAGCATCAATGCTTTTGGGCATGCTATTAGTAAGGTCAGGGCAAAATTCTTGCGTAATATATTTCCAAACACTTTTGAAACATTCAATGAGATCATTTTTATTTCTTGGGAACTGTTTCTGGATTCTATTCTTCATGATTGCAGATAGATTTTGGATTGGATTCATGTCAGACGAACTTCTAGGACATTTATTCCTCTCTCCCAAGAATTAACTATTGATTGTTTTGGATGGTACACAATCCTGTTGGTAGATAAAATCTTCAGATGAACAGATCTTTTCAATAATTGAAGTAAAACTGAAATCCATCATTTCAGTATAAACTTCTGTATGGATCCAGCTCTTCACAAAAAAAAAATTCACAAACACCTTGACCATTACAACACCATAACTTTTAAAGGGTGTTTTACTTCTCGATTGATAGCTGAAGGCATAGAATATTTTTCATATCTTTCCACAGACGATTTCTTTTGTTGAGAAGGCGACCAAACCAGCACTAAAGACCACAATTCGGGGGCCCAATTCTCAATTTTTTTTGGCCCAGTGAAAACGTTTTTTCATCTAAGTTGGTATTAGAAGATGCGACACCATCTGTATGAAATACCTATTCATTGTATGAAATCTGTTTATTTACGAATGCTGATAATATCGCGCGACTTGTAGATACCAATTCGTCAGCTAGTTTCCCGTGATCATAGTTATGGATATACAGGGTGATTCTGAAAAAGTGTGTATAACTGTAAACAATGACAGAGGTGACCAGAATGAACATTTTAATACAATGTGGGTCCGAATTTGAACGCTAACTGAGAAATTAATAGAAATAAAAATGCTGCCACCAAGATCAACAAGTTAATAACTCAGGTTCTGCAATGCCTAGAATAATGAATTTTGGAGGAATAATAGGGTACATAAAACTGTGTATACCGCTAAAATTTGATCGTATTCCAACGAGTAGTGTCCGACTTACGCATTCAAAGTCGTAACAGTGCTCACATGCGAGTACTAACCAGCCCCTGTTATGATGTTGAGTGTGTAACTCAGAAAATACTCGTTAAAATTCGATCAAACTTTAACGGTATACAGAGTTTTATGTACCCTATCATTCCTCCAAAATTCATTATTCTAGGCTTTGCAGAACCTGAGTTATTAACTTGTTGATCATGGCGGCGGCATTTTTATTTCTGTTCATATCGCAGTTAGTGTTCAAATTCGGACCCACATTGTATTAAAAGAAAATGTTCATTCTGGTCACCTCTGTCATTGCTTACAGTTATACACGCATTTTCAGAATCACCCTGTATAGAGTTCCATCATTTAATCGAATCTTTTTTTCTTTGATGATTTCTGATTCTTTTAATGTGGTAAATTCTGTGAAATTGACTGATAACAGAGTGCTCTGATTGGTGCAGATTCTGACGTATGAAAACCTCACACCCATTCGTCTTTTCTTAATGGTGGTTGGACGGATGGTTTCGATGTGAAGTCGTAGGTCCCCACTCCTTAAATTGATATATTATCAACTGAATTTACCAATTTGTTAATTGGCAAGAGCCATTGAAATCATAAAGTGAGAATGAGATTTTTTTTAACAATTTATCTCAAACAAAAATTTACATAATAAATTGAACATAATTTTAATATTTATATTTATATACATTTATTTACAATAAAATATTTCTAAATGAGGTAAATAATGGTTGAAATAACTGCTTGTTAATTTCTCTATCATTTCACTACAATTTTTTTTTCAAAACCAGTTTTAAGTATCATGGAATTAACAAATTTGTAGACAAAAATAGACATCCATGAATTCCTATAACTAACATTTGACCCTGTATTTGTCATGTGTTCTATTTAAATGTATCACCATTACCATCTTCATATTGAAAAAAGTTATCATTCTTACCTGCTTCCTTCAAGCTGGAATTTCTATAGCTGAAATGGCATTTAATTTCTAGTAATACCAGACATGAATCACAGATACAAGCATCAGGGCTTGCACTTAAATAAGAAAACTTGGGATTAATGCTAAATCCAGTGTCATGAAGATGCAGGTTTGGTTGAGAAGAAGAAATTCTTCTTTTGCTTTTTTTTCTGTTTTTCTTCCATGCATAACACTAGCCATTTTGCTCATATCTTTAGGATTAAATAAATCATTAAAAAATTTTCTGTAAATCTGTTTCTATTACATATGAATTTTTGAGGAAAATAAGACTGCTTTTCTTACTTTCTTTGAGACCGCCAGCAAAATGAGAAAAGCATGAAATGAAGGGAATCTGTATCTTCTATACTAAAGTTGAGTATGTAACCACAGGAAAAAAACTTGGATTCTTGGTCTACACAAAGTTTTGTTTGAAATCTCGATTTATTAAAAAAAACAACAACCTCAACAGACAAAGTGAACTGCTTTAGTTTCTGTAGATTATTGGTTTGTGTGATAGTTCCCATCCTCGTGCTAACACTTGTCCGTCCAAGGGCCGCCATCTTGTGACATCGCTGCCATTCTGTATGACATCACAAACAAGAGGCGGAGCTCTCCGTTATCGGTCAATTCTCGACTTCTCTGTTAAACCTAGGAACTTTTATGGAAGCACACAAGCTTGTAGCAGTGCGTATTTTTTTTCATTTCAAAATTTAAAATTCAATATGAAACGTGCGCTGTATTTAAGGACTTTAAACCCTGGCGAGAACTTGATCCCACGTTCCTCGATTCTTCACTGAACTGGTATACAGGGTGAGGCATTTATCTTGAGACAACTGAATATCTCGGAAACTAAGCATTGTACGAAAAAATGTCCAAAATCAAAAGTGAATTATTTCGCGGGGGGCTGGGGGGAGGGGGTAACTTTGAAATCTTAAGGGAACCGCTATTTTAATGGTATATTCAGATTGTACACAATATTCGAGAAATGTTTTATTCTTGATGTTTTTACAATTGATCCAACCGTTTAGGAGATAGAGGCCCTGAAAGTGTGGAACTTTTAAAGTTTTGAACCCAATTTTATCGATGAAGACAAAGAGATAGAGAGTGGGTCTGCAGACATTCCTATTCTATTTTTTGATGGTTTTTAAGAATTTGAAGTCAGAATTTCAAAAATCCAATATTTTTCAATACACGCGCACTAAAAAATTTAGAATTTTTGAAATTCTGACTTCGGATTCTTAAAGACCATTAAAAAGTAGAATAGGAATGTCTGTTTGACCCACTCTCTATCTCTTTGTCTTCATCGATAAAATTGGGTTCAAAACTTTAAAATTTCCACACTTTCAGGGCTTCTATCTCCTGAACGGTTGGATCAGTTGAAAAAAACACCAAGAATATAACATTTCTCGAATATTGAGTACAATCTGAATATACCATTAAAAATAGGGGTTCCTATTTAAGATTTCAAAGTTACCTCCTCCCCCAGCCCCCCTCACAAAGGGGGGGGGGTAATTTTTTAACTAATGAATTTCCCCCGCGAAATAATTCACTTTTGATTTTGGACATTTTTTCGTACACTGCTTAGTTTCCGAAATATTCAGTTGTCTCAAGATAAATGCCTCACCCTGTATATCTAGCTATGTGTGAAATTAACAAACCACATAAAAAACACAGCGAAAACAAATACGTGTGGATAGAGAATTGGAAATTCGGTCATTTTACAATAATTCTAAGAGTTTTGCGATGGGACATACCAAGAGAAATTAAGGTCAAACTGTTCCGTTGTGATGAATCCGGGTAGCTTCAGTCGAATTGAATTTACAATAACCGCGTCCTATTAACCTAGGTGTTTTAGGTTTACTGAAATTGTTGTTAAAATTATAAAAATTCAAGTGTCAACATAGTAGGCCTACATTATGGAAATAATTAATTAGTTCCATTACAGGTTATTTATTGTGTATTTTGAATGCTTTTCTCAATACCTAAAAAAATCCCATTACAAAGAAAGAGGGAAAGAACGATTGTTGATTCCTAAGGCCAATACATAAGATGACCCGAAACACCTTTCTAGACTAAGGGTATAGTACTAGACTCGTTATTTGTTTTCTGTTTGTCATATCACTTGGAGAAAATCCTGAAATCAAGAGAATTTCCAATTACAGTCTTTTAATAGGCTATAAGATTGAAATTAAATTGCATATCGCCGTTTGTAAAACGGTCACTGGAAGTGTAGGGGGATCGCTGCAACCACAATGATGAAAAAATTAAGACCAGGATTGTCAACAGAAATGCAAACTCGGCTAAAATATGGGAATTCGTTTAATGGGGAAGAACTAGCTGTTAACAAGAATCGAATCATTGGCAGAAGCCTTTACACGCCACTTTTTAGAATTGGACCAAACGTAAAAAACTAAATATACTTCTGAAAATTTGGAAAATACTTCTGGAAATTCTAAGTTTGAACTTACAGGCATAGCTCGTTTTGTTATGCTTTGCAAAAATTGCGCTTTTAATATTACTTCACAGATATTCATTGGTATTGTTTATTAAAATTTTTGGACATTGCACTTTTAGCCTTAATGCTATTAGACATAAATAGATTATAGCACTATTTCTTAAACTTTCTGGTCTCGTGACCCCATTTTACATTTGAAAATTCCAATAGACCCCTGAACAATGGATACAGTGCACCATTAATATAATAATGAATCTAATATTTTATCCATATGAATACTAATATTTATACTTAGTAAATCTGTAAAATAATTAAAAAAACGAGTCACCCACCATATTTTTCGCAACCTCCACTTTAAGAAACGTGGGAATATTGTATGGGTAAACATGACTTTTATATGCATTGGAAACCCAAATATTCGTGCGACTCGTTTTATTGTTGTAATCTAGAACCTAAATAAACGTGGTATGCTTTTGTAGAAGTTATTATAGATTTGAGATGATATTAACATCATTCAAATAAGGGCTTCCCCAGAAAAACTATCGTGGTATGAATTGAATACGAATCAAAAAGTAGGATCGAGGCGTCGAGCTTAATGGTATTCGATTCGATAGAGCAAAGTTGCTGTCTCTGCATTCGTTCATATAGATAATCGTGATGCTGTTACAATTCCCTGAGGAACTGCGAGAGATACGATAACAAAATTGAGATGCGTAGGCTCTACTGCGCAGTATCCGACTGTATTAATACAGAGCGATTCAATAGAGAGTGGATATCCATTTTGTATAATGAATCCTGAAAGCGCAGACAGAATTGAATGATATGAACTATGAAGCTGATAAAGGGCCTTTTCAGAAAACTTGCTGGACGTGACTAACAACAAGCGATCGTCCATATATTAGTGAATATTTGTTGTAATATATAGACGTCGATAACGTCATTGAGAACTGAAGCATGCCGATTCACTCGTCATGAGGATAAGTTGTAATTAAAATTAAACTTTGAAATGAAGAAGTTAGATATTTTAACCATGTCAAAATATGGTTATATATAAAATTGCTTTTTTATATGTTAAGTTAAATGGTAATGAATGAGTTCTACAGGGTGAGTCAAAAGTCGCAGTACACCCTGTTTTTTCGAAAACCTTGCAGGAATTGGGAAATCTGAATATTCCAGTAAGGTATGAGTGAGGTGGTCTATCTTTTACGGTATGTACCGAACATGGCCGCCATCTTGAAATCGGCCATCTTAAATCTAAGTCATTTTTTTAAATGGAAAGGGGGTCGTGTGATATATCAAATAACATCAGCATTTTCTGACAATTTCATTCCTGTAAACATATTCGAAGTAGCAGTTATGGCTCAAAAGTTACAACACATTTTGTTTGGAATTACAGGTTGGACTGTTCTCCATAAATGTCAGTCATTTAATGTGTTCAACATGGTGTCCCTCTTGGTCAAGGCACATTTGAAGGCGCTGAATCCAATAGTCATGCACTCGCAGAAAGATTTCCGCAGAAATATTGGCACACGCTTCTTCAGTGCGTTGCTGGAGATGGTGTCTGTTTCTGATTTTCTCTGCATATACGGGTTGCTTTAAATGACCCCACAGATAAAAGTCAAATGGTGTGAGATCAGGTGATCTGGGTGGCCATTCCACAGCACCACGTCGGCCAATCCAATGACCATGAAGGATTCCTACGACGGATGACTGGCTGATTCCATATTCTGCTGACAAACGTCGTGTGCTGCGTTGTGGGCTCTTGACGAAGGACGCCAAAATCATTGTTGAGGTTGTCTCGTCAGTAGCACTTATTGGACGACCACTCCATGCCTTGTCAACCACAGTTCCAGTTTCTCGGAATTTCTTAATTAAGCACCTGACAGTGTTGTGTGAAATTGGAGGTCTTTCTGGGTTCCGGTTATTAAAATCTGCAGCTATGCACGAAAACTTCGTTCTCCAGACATCAAAATGATGACCTCAATTCTCTCCTCCGTGGTCAAAGCCATCTTCAGTTACCTGCTACAAAATGAAACAAAATGTGTTGTAACTTTTGAACCATAACTGCTACTTCAAATCTGTTTACAGGAATGAAATTGTCAGAAAATGCTAATGTTACTTGATATATCACACAACCCCCCTTTCCATTTAAAAAAAAATAACTTAGATTTAAGATGGCCGATTTCAAGATAGCGGCCATTTTTCGTACATACCGTAAAAGATGGACCACTTCATCCATACCTTACTGGAATATTCAGATTTCCCAATTCCTGCAAGGTTTTCTAAAAAACAGGGTGTACTGCGACTTTTGACTTACCCTGTAGAAACAGGTTTTTATACATAGTATTTAAATTAAACTATATCACGGATTAGTAGTGTATAATCATTATTAATAATCGTTGTTATTCTAAAAATATATATCCTCTTCTCATTGTAACTCCGCATGTTTTGTATGACAATTAGCTTGAAATATATTTGCTTACAAGCTGGGATGTTCCGTTGAATTTAAAAACTTGCAAAAACAAATTCTAAACGTCAAGTTCAAGAGCATTTAGTATAATTTATTATTAAACCTTTTTCATAATTATAATTTCGTTATGGAGAATAATAAATTCGAAACCATTTTAACTGCAGACAGCAAAGTCGGCGAGGAGGAAAAACTTGCCATTAATTCAAACGCAACTCGTTTGTTGCTGCAAATGGAGATAAAATTTTTGTCTTATTTTTCAGATTTATTGCAGTGAAAGTCGCATATCGTTTTCATCAACTTATAAATTAAATTTGAGTTGATGGGTCGTTCTTTATAGAGCGGTAACAAGTCGTTTATTCTCTCTCTTTCCTTTCCCTCTTCATTTGTAAAACCGAACGCCTACGAATTTCCAGACCTTTGATTCTGTCTGTCTATTTATTGCATGAAATGAAATAGGTTTCTCGCTGTCCGAAACAAATGTTTAATTGCAGAATAAAGTGTTTTGTTCGAAACGAATTTCAGTCGATTAAAAGTTTCTGGAAACAACTGAGGACATTCTATTTACATTCGACAATGAGCGATTGCCTCTCATTGATCAACCGATTTTCTCTGATGGCGACGATTCTTAACATCGTAGTACCCAATAAATTACTTCCATCGGAAACAAACGGCTCCAAAGATGAAAGTATTAATTAAAATTCCAATTTGCAAAATGGTCGCCCGAATAATGTCGTTATTATTACACGTAAAGGGAATTCGTAACTCCGGACTTATTTAGGGTTTCAACCTATAATTCGTATACTACGGAAAAGCTGCGTTAAGTATTGCAATGAACTAAACTCGTGGTCCCTGGAAACGGATGATACAATTTAATTAACAACTTTACGAACGAGTATGAGGTTCCTGTTCTCACCATTAACTATCAGAAAACAACCATCCTTTCGGTAATCAATCAACGATTTTGAAAACGTATAATATTTATCTCATACTAATCATGCATAAATTCGATCAGCAAAACGGGCTACAAATTTTCTTTGTAAATAAATTTTCTTTGTTTTTGATAAATCAAGCAACAAGCTGGAGAAGTAATTGCAAATCAAACTGTAGCCTATAAAATTCTATCTTAACAATTGAGGTCATTATTAAGATTAGGAAATTCATCATTAATGGCTGAAGAAACCTTTAAAATGCAAAAGACTCCTTTAAGGACGCAGAAAGTGCCAAAGGCTCCTTTAAAGCTTGATTCAAGTTCGCGAAACTCAAGAGTTTAGGAACTGAGATTAGAGCGGAGATAAAGTTATCAAAAGTGAAACTAACTTCGTCAGAACAAACAGAGTTCAATTGAAAAAACTTCGACCGAAAAACAGACGATAGACACACGGGGTATCTACCGTCCATGGAAGGAAAAAGGGCATTCGAGGACGACGGCATTTCGATGGTCGTAATGAGATCGATACAAACCAATGCCAAAGAGATTCCCGAAAACTCAAGCGAAAGCAATGGAAAACTAGTAGGCATAAAACAGGAAGCAGCATCCCACCTCTTGACACTGAAATGTTCGCAAGCCAGGGTTGATTTAGAATTTGTACATTTTGAATTGCTACCAATATTACACTTCTCATTTAGTTTTACACTTGTAAAGAGAAGATGTGATAGAGGCGAATACAGTATACTAAGAACGGCAGTTTAATTGATGGTGAATTTTCAATTTTTGCAAGAAAATATCTGTATTTTTGAATTCCAATTAATTCATCGCTGGCACGGGGCTTTCATGAATTCTATTCCGCATGAATCTATATACAGGGTGTCCAAAAAGTCTGGTAACATGGCAGATATCTCAAAGCTGCCAGGTAGGCGAGATCTGATGAGTGTGATTTATAGGTAATGAGCCTTCCCAGCGATGTGCTTCACTGCAATGCAAATGTGTTAGAAACCTCAGCCAACCTGACCTTGACTGACTCTTTCTCGCCCATTTTCTCAAAATCTTTCAAGGGGAAGGATGTGATTAAAAATTGTTTTTAGACTAATGTGGTGTTGCTCTACAGGGTAGCAATCGGAAATTTTTCTCTATCTTTAATAGTTTTCGAGTTAGCAAATGAATGACCTTAAATTTGGGGGTCAAAGTCAAATTTGATTGCGGTAATGAACTACCCACCCCCCTATTACCTATAAACCACACTCATCAGATATCGCCTACCTGGCAGCTTTGAGATATCTGCCATATTACCAGACTTTTCGGACACCCTGTATATAAAGCAGAATATTTGTTTGTGGGGTTGTTTCTTATACAAATCTACAGTTTTATTCCGATCTTGATGAAATTTTGCACACTTGACCTTCAAAGCATGAGGAAGGTCACTGTCTGCCTCAGATTTCAAAAAAATAATAAGTATTGATAATAACTCGATATTCATGATCATGGCAGGGCTTATTAATAAGAGGCGTCTCATGACCAACATTGCAAGGCAAAGTGTGTGCAACAATAAGCCCGTCGTTTATGTGTTTGTTTGTGCGTGTGTGTTTAGAACGTTTGAGCAGTGTATAACCTATTACCGTTTTATTCCGAATAAAGGAATACATCAACTCGACTCATCAAACCAAAAAGCATACAGTTTATCGTGTTGTACTATTTAATAATCGTTCGTAGGACACACATTAATTCATACCAATCGAAATGCCACCGAAGAAAAGAAAGAGCATTGGTCAGAGAAACCCTGCAGCCAAAAGACAAAAAACATCCGGGCATCGGGAACACCTGAACAACGGGAGCTTCGTCTACAGCAGCAGCGAATGCGAGCTTCTACGTCAAGGGCAAGGGAAACTTCAGAGGAAAGAGAGCTTCGTCTACAGCAGAAGCGTATGCAAGCTTCAACGAAAAATATATGTTAATTCATATCTTTTGAAATGCCACCGAATGAGTATTGGTCAGAGACGAAAAAAGTTATCCGGGCGTGGGAAAATCTGAACAACGGGAGCTTCATCTACACCAGGAAATTGTAGAATTACTGAAAAACAATTTGAATTATTATTTAACTTCTTGGGGTTGTTCTCTTTATCCCGGACAACGCCGGGTGCCTCTGCTAGTTTCTTTATAAATAAACCATAAATAAAGTAAATAATTTAATTCTTGCATAAAGATAATACAATGTTAAATTGAAAGCACGTACGCGACCGGGCTGGTCGATATCGACGGTATTCTAAATTTTACAGTCTATTTATTTTACAATAAATTCTCTAAAGTAGGTCAACGAGATAATGAAGATCAGTGGGTTATGCCAGTGACCAGAGTATCTCGCATATGCTTGGTAGTAGAAACCATAAACCCTCTATGAATCTTTGGACCTTCATGTCGCACTACCAGTAGCTAATATTTTGCCGGCACGGCGATCTTGTGAACTTTTTTTCTACATGAATTTCTTTATAAATAAATTTTAAAAATAAGGGAAATCATTTATTTATTACATAAAGATGATCAAATTCAAAGCATTTTCTGAAAATTATGTCCTAGAAAATTAGAAAACGCTTTTCTGAACTTTTACGTATTATAAAAATCATACAATATATTTATTTAGTGAAAAACATACATTCATATTCCTCCATTATCCTACTGCCAAAAGCGCGGACCATTTAGAGAACTACATTTCCTCCTTTCCTTCTCTTCTCTCGTTTTCCACGAGAATTCCTTTTCGCTAGTTCTCTTTTTCTTTTTATCACAATTTATGTTTGTCGTGATATGTATTATAAGATTATTTTAAGTTTGATTTTACGTGTGGTTACCAGGTGTACCGGTTAATGATGCGGATTTTTTCAATCGATATGTTGATATGCAGGGGAAACTAGCCCACAATGACATATTCGGGCAAAATGACATATGGGAAAGATTTAGAGTAATTTTACTTCATGATAACGCACCATCACACACTTCAAGAACAGTTAAAGACACGTTAAAAGATCTAGCCAGGTAAGTATTAACGCATCCGCTGTATTCACCAGACCTTGCTCCTTCAGATTATCACTTGTTCCGATCGATGGCACACGTACTTTCTGAACAGCACTTCAAAATGTACGAAGAAGTGGAAAAGCGAGTCTTTGCATGGTTGGGCTCAAAACAAGAAAAATTCTATTAGGACAGTATCCACAAATAACCTGAAAGATGGGGGAATCGTGTAGCTATAGGTATTACTTTGAATAAAGTAGTTTTGATGTTTCTCTTGAAATTATCGTGTTTTCTTTGATTATAAAATCCACATTATTAACCGTACACCTAGTACTTCACCACCTGCTTTTGTTTATATTGCCGCAAAGTTAGGGTGAACGGTTATAGAGTGATTTCTATGGAAAACCAAGGGAAATGACTTTTGATTGCAGTTCATATTTTTACAGCGACTACGTTTCATTTGATCCATACATATTAATCTGAGTGCTAATCTGATACTTCACCACATTACTACCCTAGAGGAAATGAATAACTTTACGGAATGTGAAGGACGATGATAACATCACTGAAAATTTACTTTAACTTTTCATCAATTTATGTTAATGGAAATGTAAATTTTCTATCCAAGTTCCCAAATGCAGATCAATTTTATTCTAATAAAATTATGGTCGCAAACAGATTATTTCCTGAAAAGGAAAAAAAAATTTCAATCGTCATGTGTTCGCATCTATGAAAATTTTTGCCGCCAATGTATTTTTTCGCCTAGAGGAACCATTTAAGAGGACCCCTCTTGTTTTAATTCTCCGCCAATTTTTCGTCAAAAATTCCCCTCAGCCGTTCGCTCGTCAAGGAATTCATACCACCGCCATGCTTCTTCAGTCGGAAACGGAAGTTAAGCCTCTCGAGAACGGGCGAGCGCGCGGAACCAAGTAGCTTCCGTTTTTAATTAACTCAAATGGGAACGAGTTTCAATTAGATGGATGTCGGGAAGACTGAAGAAAAAATGTTTCATCTCTCCCTCTCTCTCTCTTTCTCTCTTCTTTCTCTGTTTCCTTTTCATCTGAGGCTTCTTTGCTTTGCAATTGGGTTGAGAAATGCCTCGTTGAAGATCCCTCCAGGTAGTAATCAATAACAATTATGACGCTTTATAGAATGCCAAGTGACGAAGCGAGTTAATTACCGCCATTCGTTGGCGGGGGATGAGAAGTCGTCGTTTAGCCTTTCCGGTCTATCAACGAATGTCTTCAACACGAATCTTCATTTATTGGAACGGAATCGGTACGGTGGAATGTCACCTTTCTCTTCCCTATCGGTTCTATCCTGTGAATTAAGGAATTTTAATTTGTGAATATTCGTTTAATACGTGGTGAATAAAAAGTTTCTTCGCAGTCCTTGGTGTTGTTTCTTCGATTCAATTAGGTTTTGATTAAATCGATGCACGTGTCGAGGTCTCGCGGGGATTTGAGTCAAAGCTTGTTGGGATGAAAGTCGGCATCTTTAAATTTCTGATTTTGAAGCTTTTCCTGGTTTTCCCGTTTTTTCTTTAGAAATCTATCTTAAAATATCTTTCAAATTTAATACGATTTCATTAACGTTGCTTCATGCTTAAAGAACGTTAATAAAATTTCTAAACTTCATAATCGTGAAGTAATTAATTTTTCTGCGAATTCCCTGTTTAATCTAAACCCTTTAGTTGAGTTCGACAGATACCCTTTACTTCGTTCCTAACATAATTAATAAACATTGCTTTAGATAGAAATTATTCTTTATTAACACAAAGAGTCTTCATTTATATATAACATTTGGCAAGTTCGTTATTTTTGTCGTAGTTTAAAATAGCGACGACCTCTCTTTTTTTCATTAATTTGTTATCAGAATAAACATACTACGTGCTCTCCTGGATGTCCGCGGTCGGCCATGACTGCACCAAACGCACAGTCCGAAAAGCTCAGGGAAACGTACCAAAACATCTTCTGCAAGAATAACTCTACTAACCGTCATCGTTTGCCTGCTATTCTATTTTCAAAACAATAACCCTATATGTGCTACAATAGATATAGCATGGTTTCACCTCAATTCCAACAGCATCGCGGGCAAGGCAAGAGACCTAAGATAATTTGAACGTAATATGGTATTGGGCGCTTGAAGAGTAGGTACCAGAGCCTTAAGAAACAGTCACCCAATTATGCATTTTACAGACACTGCTTCAAGAGTGTTCGCCGAATGACGTGATTATGGAAAATCGCCACCCAAAGACACGCCTGCGGAGTCCACGGGTTGTAGATGACTAGGCTCAAAAACAACCGATATGCCACAATTTACCAGCTAACAGTGCAATACAATGTTGGATCTATGGAGGACATTTTGGAACTCAAAACCCGTCGAGTCTTGCACGGTTGAGTTACTGAGTTACAATAGCAGACGCCCTCGTCAGGATCTTCTATTGGAACAGGGGGAAAAAAAACGGTTCTAAGATTGGACTGTGAACGATTGGATTCTTGGCGATGCTTGGTTTGATTAATCAAGAATCGATCACCGCCTAGATTATATTTAAACATCGATGACCAGATGCATCCCTACATGGCCATTTTGTTCCCGCAGCAAATGGCCAGGAATGGGATCATTCAGCCGAACAATGCCCTAAATCATACCTAAGGCCGAACTGATTCAAAGAACACATGACAAACTTTGCAGTGATCTACTGGTCACACAGTCACCCCATCTCAAGCCAGTCATCCAACTTTCGGAGGAATCGAAACGGGCGGTCCGACATATGAAGCCGCAACGTGAAACTTTAGACTATTACTAGTTGTTACCCGCGGCTTCGCCCGCCCGCGCCATCTGTTGAGGGGAATTACAAAGCAAAAGCAGATAATTTTGAATGAAAACCCCAGAAAGTGGGGAAGGGGGGGGGGGGGTCATAGGGGGCTGATTTTTGACGATAGAGCAGGTCCTTTATTGATAAGCCTGCCCTGAAAATTTCAAGTCGCTAGCTCAAATCGTCTAGGAGGAGATAGAATTACAGATAAATAAATAAATACACGCCGTGGAACATTTCAGGCATCTTGTGGAATCAATCCAGGCAGATGTGGGGGCAACATCGTATTAGATCGAGACCACGGAGATAACAAGGCCTGTTAATTATTACATCATCATAAGGCCAAATTTAATGCTTATTATTGGTAGAAATACGATTAACAATGGACCACTTTAGGTGATATAACAATAAACGAGGTTTCAGTGAATAGGCCTTGTTATCTCGGTGGCCTCGATTAGATGGTTGGGACTAGGGACGTGTAGTACATACCGTGAAAAAGCTCGTAACAGCTAAAAGGTGTGACCCACTAATAGAACGTTTCGTATGGATGTTGCGAAATAATTTTCAAGATCTCAACAGGTCAAAAGCAAGGTAATCTAGAATAACAGGTAAGTCCTGAAGATGAAAAACGTTGAATCACTGTGGAAAGCGACATAATAACAGAAGAAACACCTCTTATACACAAAATATTTTTACTGGACATATTTTGTGGATAAGAGGTGTTTCTTCTGTTATTAGGTAAGTCCTGTTTGTCAGAAGTGCTTAACGCGCATGTGTATTGTGACGTCAGTGGATGACCTATGGCGTTACTTCCGGCAGTGAGCGGTAGCCATTATTCTGATCATAAAAGAAAACGTTTTCACGTAAAAAACAAAACTCTTACGTTGTATATCTGAAGAAACGTTTATTTGTAAACTTACTATTTTATAAATTAATATTTCCTAATGCCTGCATAAATAAAGTTATTATGAAAAAATTATATCGAAATTATTATCTCTGTCTCTTAACTGCTAAGTTCCGACGAATCAATTTCGATATCTTAACGAGGAATGATAAGTAGGCCTAATGATAACGAGAAATACGTTATCGTCCTTAATGTTAACTATCCGCACATCGCGTGATGATTGATCATGCAACCAAGGTACTGTAAATGAATTTATATTTTAAAGACACCCCCCCCCCCCTTCTAACGAACTGATATATACCCCTTTTTCTATTTAGTCACAGTAAATTTCACTTACCTTGGTCGCATGATCAGTCATCGCAGGATGTGCGGATACTTAACATTAACCCTGTGTTCATATTAAGGCTAAGGTCAAAAACTCTCACTGGTGAGACGAGTTAGCGTTTTTGTCGGTCAGAAATCCCGGTGAGAAAACTGTCATTTTAACGCGGTCAGAAACGCCAGTTAGTGTTGCTATTCCTAACCGGTTAGTCTAACCGTCCTCACCGAGAAAAAGACGGTTAGCCCAGTGAGAAATTACGTCATCATTCTCTCACCGGTGAGGGTTTTTGACCACAGCCTAGAAAGCAATACGTAAGTACATTTTACAATAATTATAAGTCCCTCCTTATAATGGCATTATTATTTAATTAACATAAATAGTATAAAGGATGAGAATTGTGAAGGAAATGAACGAGTCGTCAAGTGTCGCTATCGCACGATTGTTTTCATTACCGCCATGTTTTGGTTTCTATGGAGGTTTCGATTTAGCGGGTATTGCTTTCGATGTCATCCAGTGACGTCAAAATACGCTTGCGCAGTAAGGCAATTTTTACTATTTCCGTCAAACTGACCCCCACCTTGTTCTAGATCAGCTTGGGTCAAAAGTATAGCCATAGTCTAAGACTTCCCTAGACTATGGTATAGCAACACTGTTAACTGATGCTTCTGTGAACGAGATGAAAGATTCCTTCAACGTATAATTTTCGAAGGATATACACTGGATGCTTTTATAGCTTATAGGCTAGATTTTCTTACTATTTAAAGTGAACAAGGACATGATGATGATCTTAATAAATACATTAATAAAACTTAGCAGATAAGCATGCAATTGAATTTTTAAGCAAAGCGGTCGATAACGTAGCATTTGAATTAAAATAAATCATAGGCTTACTTTAATAAAATAAATGTTAAGTTTGTTAATTATAGTTGTTGTATTAAAACTTTGAAACACCGTAGGGGTTTTGAAAGCTTAAAGAGGTAACGTGATTTCTTTCCTTTTGATCAATCAAAAGAAAGAAATTTGAGCCAATGGTAAATCGCCTCGCGAAAATGATGAATCGACTCAAAGACTCCTTCGGGCTGAGAAACTACGGCATAATTGAAGAAGAAATGAAAAAAGTACGGCATAATTATGTTTAATTTGAGAGCCCATTGATTAAAAAGGAAGAGGGGGTTTCGTTATCCAAGTTTCAAGACCTCCAAAGGAGACAGTTAATCATTTATTCTTTTAGAGTAGAAAACTGCTTCTCTTTTTAATTATAAATTGTTCAATTTTAGTTTCAAAGTAGCAAACCTTTGTCCAAATTATTCTCTTTGATTAGTCAGTGGCACATAAAATGGAGCGTTGTTCGTAGAGAAGTGTTTGAATACCCATTAAGAAGGGAGGGGGGGCCGGAGAGAAAGTTTTATTTCATTGACTTGCATATTCCTTCGACGTTTTCTTGCAAATTTACAAAGCAAATTTCTATGTTGGAACTTCTTCAATAAGTGCACCTCTCAAGTACGCATTTGCAGTTGCTAACCAGATTGTTTTTTATGCGTTCTTTAAATTTCATTAGAGAATCTATGTACTATTTTTTTATAGTACATTAAAAAATTTCACTGTTTATTTTTTTAAGGAAGGGAAAATGTGATCATAGGAAATTAGCGTAAAAGGTTCTCATTCCCTACTAGAAATGAATTCAAGTTCCCCAAAGGCGGCATTATCATTCTCAGTTATGTTGATAAGGAAATATCTGTTGCTGAACGATCGATATATCATGCGAACAATCATATTCAATCACCAAAGGGAAATTCGCCGACAAATTTTTCGATATCTGCAAGACCGATCTTTTTGTGTTAAAATCATAAATCATTCATTTTTAAAGCGTGCTGCAAAACAAATCGAGCTCATGCATGACTGATAAGAGATTAATTATTATGTTTTTAAAATGCTCCATAAATAATATAGCTAATATGTCAGACCCATTCCAAGCGTTAAGAATTATTTTTTTTAATTACTGAACATTTCTAATCAATAATGAACTTCACTTGAATCATAAAATACAATTAAAAATAATAGAAATAATTAAATTTATTTCTGCCCTTTTTTACAATATAAATTTTTAATTAGTCACTAATTTTAAATGATATTAACAATTTTCAATTTATATTTAATAATTTTTAATTCCTCAGTCTTCAATTGCATAGGATTTAATTACTTAATCAATTGATGAAAATTGTGGCTCAATGAAAGCTCTCCTTAAAAGCAGATCGAGAAAGTAATCCTCCCACGTCGAGAAATTAAATTTCTTGAGCCTTTGTATATCTTAAAATTTGTTTAAGGGAGGCTAAAAGTGGATTAAATTTCCAAAGGCTTTGATGACAAGCGAAGATAATTATTCATTTCTGATTTTAATTAACCGGATTACATCTTCCAAAATGCCCTAACCCAATTCGTAACAGATTTCGTAGAAAATCCCATTTTAATCTCTTGCGTACTTTATAATGGTTATGTAGACAATTTCTTTAACAGGAGAGAAACCCGATCCATACTTTAGATCTCTTTAATTAAGTAACGATGATTAATTTTAAAAGCGCGATTTTAAATCCGATACAAATTTATAATTTATAAAACTATATTTAAGGCCAGTTTTATAAGCGGGAAAATAAAATTTTTGTGATTAAAATTAATTATCGTATATCATTGATGCATGATCGCACCTAAAATCGTATGCATGGGAATCAGCTTTTAGATTTAGCATAGATTAAAAAGTTCACAAAACGAATTTTTTTTTAATGGAAATGAAATACTAATAATGTCGTTAAAATAATTGCACGGCTACCTGGCATGCATGAATAAAAGAATTCTTATTCCTACTCAGTGAGTTATTCAGTAGAAAATTTTCATGAAAATGACTATGCTCAAATTGACTTCTCTGGGGTCAAGATGATTGGAACCATATTCTATGTTTGCCATGGAAACCAAGGACCGCGTGTGTGGCGTTTGCGTACAGAAGCGTTTAAAAAACAGTGTATTCATTGTTAATTGCCTCAGTTAAATTTGCATTAATTATTGATGTACATTTTGAATGCATTAAGATGATGATTCTAATATTTTGAACGAATGCTACTTATGTTCTAATTGTGTTACTTTTGTTTTCTTGTATTAAAGTTTAATCGAAAACTATTAAAACTGGACATTGAAGCTGATAATAAAAAATGAGAGCTTTAAATATCCACGTACTAAATAACATGATTTGAATACATGATCAAACCGAAATTTACTCATTATTCTAATATTCTAAATAGGAGGCGTATAAGATTTATTTTAATAGTTTTCGATCTTGTTATTATCACTTGGGCTCCAGCAGAAAGAACCTAAACATAGAGTGCACTAAATTTTATAATAATTTTATAATATTATTTTTACGAAATGAATGTTCCTTAAGACAGAAAATGTCCGATAATCATGGAGCTAACGTACGCGTTTGTCCCCTTCTATATGAGTTCCAATAACGAAAGTAAAAAAATAAATTCCCGTGAAAGCTTAAAGAGGTGAACGGAGATCAAATTTAGGGAATTCTTCTCTTTAAATCTTAGGCCGCCCTCGGCTAAAGCCTAAGAAATAGGAAAATGCTAGCATGAATAGACATACAAATTGCAATTCTTCGATGTCAGCGAAGATGGCAAAATGTACCCATTTTCTTCTCAAAGCGGCGATAGTGAAATCGACATTGCTTCAGTATAAGTCGTTTTCGTCGTTCGCCCAACCAGAACGCTACTTGGACGATGAACAGATAAGAACAAAAAAGTCCAAGTTCGCTATAAAAACAAGAAGAAAATTCCGCAGAAAGATCTGTGCTCAACGCCGGGATTCTTACGCGCGACTCGACAGGTTCGAGAACTTGAAAGGCTCCGCCTCAGTTCTCTCGGGAAGACTAGAATTCAGTAAATCACAAACGTTAAAGGGAAAAGTATTATATCCGCTCTTATTCCTGATCGCTACCAATGATTTAAGCGAGAGCAATTAAAGACAATTCTTCTCTTGCGTGAAACGCGATCTCGACTTTACCGAGAATTGATGAAATTTTTTCAAAAGAATTATGACTTTTACAGTTGAGTGATAATTAAGCTAAGCAACTGATTCATGATCTGATCGTATTCTACTTCTAATCTCAGTTCACATACTCGATATTCTTCCAATTAGCGATGTGTTTTCTGTTCTAATTGGCCCATCCAATTTCTTCCAGTGTTCGTTTTAAAAATCATTGTAGGGAATCAAAGTACTCAAAAACTTTTGCACCAAACGGAGTGGAACAAAAATACGTTTTCTGCAACTGAACTGGGAAATGCTTCCTTGTTTCGATAGACAATTCTGAACCTCAAATAACAAATGTGAATGAAAGTGATCAACCAGAAAGCAACAGAGTTTCTTTGGTTAAATATTTCTTTATTCTTTTCTGGTTTGGTTGTAAAGTCTGTCTCAAAAGTATAGAGACTTTGCAAAAACTGTCACATTAGCACATCAGTAAATTTTTTGACCATACCAAATAAAACACTATTTATTCACACTGTGAACATGATTATTACATATTTTCAAAAATAAATAGCTTTTCGTTTTTTTACGAAAAAGTATTTTGAAATAATCAGTACAAAAAAGTGTCTCAAAAGTATAGAGACTCACCTCCAAACTGAATGGTCATAACCTGTTTTAAATAAAATTGATCCTTTGGAATAGTCCAAATTATAAAGTAAGTTATAATTTGTATTTAATTCCTGCAAAATAAAGAGTGACAATGGTGGAAAAGACATTTCTAAAGATGAAATACAATGTAAGTGAAATCTGGAGGTTGACAGCAAATGGCAAGACAGTTAGAGAAATTTCTGCTGAAATTGGAAGATCCAAGCCTGTTGTACACAAAATTATTGCAGAGAAACGGATATGTGAAGCTAAGAAGAGAACAGGATGGCCAACAAGCACTACTGAACGAGATGTGCGCCAGATTTTTCGGCTTGCTGCTACTGGTACAAATTCCTTACGGAAAATACCACGTGAATTGGGTGGACAAATATCCAAAGATACTGTACACAGAAGTATTAAGGCAAATCCTGTACTTGCTTACACCAGGAAGAAGACAAAACCACTTCTAACGAAGGAGCACAAGAGAGTTCGATTGGAATGGGCTCGGGAGCGTATGTTGTGGACAGATGAGTGGCTTTCTGTAATTTTTTCTGATGAAAAGAAGTGGAACCTGGATGGTCCCGATGGAAATGCATTTTACTGGCATGATTTGAGGAAGGAACCAGAATCCTTTTATAGCAACCAGCAAGGCGGTGAAAGTGTGATGGTGTAGGGAGGATTCTCCTTCAATGGGACTACCAGTTTGGCATTTTTGACTGGGAGACAAAACTCCTTAAAGTACCAAGAAACCCTAGAAAACCACTTGGTACCTTTCATGTCTTTTTTGGTTGGGAACAATGGCATTTTTCAGCAGGACAATGCTAATATACACAAATCGCAGTCAACAAACCAGTGGTTTGAAGCACAGGGTATCAATGTGATGAAGTGGCCAGCCAAAAGTCCGAATTTGAATCCTATTGAGAACCTTTGGGCAGTGATGACACAAAACATTTATGCAAACGGTAGACAGTACTCTTCCATTGCAGAATTGAAAAGTGAAATCGAAATGGTTTGGTTTAATTTGGATCCAAGTCTTCTTCAAAACTTGATCTCATCAATGAAAGATAGTGTGTTTCAAGTAATTAAGTCCAATGGTAACTTTATTTGAACATGGCTTGAACATTGTTGTTTAATTAGGTGAGTCTCTATACTTTTGAGACACTTTTTTGTACTGATTATTTCAAAATATTTTTTTGTAAAAAAACGAAAACCTATTTATTTTTGAAAATATGTAATAATCATGTTCACAGTGTGAATAAATAGTGTTTTATTTGGTATGGTCAAAAAATTTACTGATGTACTAATATAACAGTTTTTGCAAAGTCTCTATACTTTTGAGACAGACTTTAGCAAATCACAAGAGCTGCTCGAAGTTGCGACCGCAAACTTTACAACACAGCGCACATCGTCGCCGCATCAATGTTTGAACATGTCGCACGTTCTCTGGTATATCACGAATTGATCGCTGCTGCTACTGCTGTTCGTGCCACGTTTCGCAAATGTTTCCAGGAAAAGAAGTCCAGAGGAGTCACATCAGAAAGCCACCTAAAACCATGTGCAGCATTCAGATGCTACCGAGCCGCACAGGCGAAAGTGCTTGTGTCCCGTCAGCCTGGAACTACATGTCTTGCCTTACAGCATATCTTCTAGTAGTTCGTTAAAAGTGTTTCCTCCAAGAACACCCTATATAACAACCCCTCCAGGCTATCAGGCTATCATTACGAGCCCATTTGTTTGACACTAAAGCGCTGTTGGAACCCATGAATAAATGGCCCATGTGGATTGGCACATGACCAGCAACATGAACAGTGAACATTAAGCATAGCTTCACGAGTGAAAGCGCCTCATCGGTGAACAAAACAATTCAAAGTGAATCGGGCTGGACAGCAGTTTGCTGCAAAAACCACTGGGCAAACCCCATATGATGATGATAATCAGCAACATTCTGCTGATGGTGAAACGGATGTCGGTGTGATTGCTATGCAGAATGTTCCAGACAAAGTTAAGGTGCATTCCATTTATAGAGTCAATAGCGAGTGTGCATTTTCTGGGTAATTTTGAATTCTCAGCAGAACGTCTGTTTTCGCTTCAGGTGTTCCTCTGGTTCGACGTCGGCGTGTATTATGCATCTGTCTTTGAAAAGACCCGCTGTCTCTGATGCGCTGATGTAAACGTATAAAAGTGCGGTGGTGTGGCAAGTACCGATTAGGTTAAGCGTTCATGGTACAGACGAACAGCTACTCCATATGCGAAATGCACGCTAGCCATTTCAACTGTTGTAAGACGTTCCACAGTGTTGCGTATAATCAGAAGTCTAATATGGCAATGACGACGCTCAGAATACATAATTTACTTGTTTTAAAAAATGAGCTCACCCATCGGGTCAAACCACTAATAGCTGTAGGAATAGAAAGTCTATTAAAAATTTCAGAAATGCTTTTTGGTGAGAGAAAATGAGGTTCAGAATTGTCTATGGAAGCAAGGAAATATTTCCGATCCCCATTTCATTGGCAGAAACTTTGGTACAAAAATTTCTGAGCAAACCCGTGTTGATAAGGCATCAGTGAAGGATATGCGTTCCGAGATCCCAGCGGCTGTCCCTCTTTATTATAGGGATTTGATTTAACTTGGTTTTACGAAAGAAGAATTGGGGTTTACTCCCTAAAATAATTGGTTTGTCTTCTAAGCAATAACTTTTATGATGTATTGATTTTTTGGAACATTGAATATTTTTCTCAGCAATTTTTTATAAGAAATCCTTCAGATACCTTCAAATTTCATTAAAAGCTTTTGACGATTTTTCCCCTGGCTTTCTTTTGAAAGTTGTCTCAGACCTAGTGAAGAAATGGATTGAAGTGGCGGATATTTCATTTATTTTTTTTTTTCTCTCTTTAAAATTCTTTGACTCCCTATTCGAGAGTTTCATCCGTCGTCTTTCTCCCATTCGGGAACAAGAAAGGAGAAAGGAATTTCTCTTTTTTTCCGTCGTAATGCAAATGTGTCCCTGTTTCAGCCATTCGTCAATTAATTTTAATTTACGGAATGGAGAAACTTAACGACATTCATTCTTTTCTCTATTTTTTTCTGCTTTCTCATAAGGTGTATTATGAAAGTAAGAACAGTAACCAAAGAAAAGAGTAAAACAGTTAAAGAAAAAATTAAATTTATACCAACCGTCCAACAGCCACGAACTCATTTGCATTCGAAATGAAAGAACGTCTTGCCACCAACTTTTAGACGAGATAAAAGTTAATGATTTTGTTTGTTGCTAAGGTGACTTTTTTTTGCCTTTTAAATTAAAAAAATAAATTAAAAGCACACAAGGGAAAACGCCTTTAATAAATCTTTAGGATTCTCTTAATTGCGAAATTTCTTAACATCGGAAAATTTTTCTTGCTTTCTAAAAGAAAACTAAAATAAAAGCGGACGTGTGTAGCAATAAAAAAGGAAATGAGAAATTTCTAAAAGATAATTTGAAACTGCTTTACTTTAAAAAAAATAACTTCAGTTTCTATAATAAACTTTATTGCAAATAAATAGGCAACATTTTGCTTAAGCATTTGTTAGAAGCATTATGAAAACCTTCTCAGTGAAATATTAAATGTCGAGGTACGTCCTTTGAAAAACAGAATTAATTTAATTACTTAGCATAAAAACAAACTTTAAAACACCTTCTAAGCGATTTTATTTCTTAAGAGCTAAACTCAGTTTTTTATTAGTTTTCAAAGAAATAAGAAATCTCTTCTGCCCTTGCAACATCATCAGGGTTACTCTTTCAAGGATTTCCTGAGGCAATTATAAATAAAAGTCTTTGCACACAAAAATTACCTATCATCGCAAAATGTTTAACATGCAACGCGAAGATAAGTAGGAACAAACAATGAATATAGAAAATTAGCCGAAATAACGAAACCATTTGTCAACATGAATTACAGGGTCGGGACACATTAATATGACCACCCCTCCTCGAACATGTTGGAACGTCCCATGGTATGCAGATGAAATATCATTGCATATCATTAAAAGCTGACAACAGCAGACGTGTAGTAGCATCCGTTAACACAGCAATTGTCGCCGTCATGGGTAGAGCAAGTGACCTGTCGAACCTCCAAAAGGGGATGATCATTGGCTATCAGGCCAAGGGGGGCAGCATTTCAGAAACGGCCACCTTTGTGAACTGCTTTAGGGCTGCCGTTGTGAAGGTGTACCGCGACTGGACGAACCAGACAGTTTGGAGCAACCGAAGAGGTAACTGTGGGACCCCACGGGCCATCGATCCTAGAGGATCCAGGTCCACAGTGACACTGTTGAGCAACTGACACAGCAAATGAACAGTCGGGCCACTAGGCGTGTCAGCACCAAGACATTGCAACGATCCCTCTTGAGGTTAGGGCTCCGGAGCAGGCGTATGGTAACAGCACCCATGTTGACGCCTGTGCATCGCCGAAAACGCCTCCAATTCGCAACGGACTATCGCCATTGGACCTCGGCCGAGTGGCAAAGGGTTGCTTTCTCTGACGAGTCGCGGTTTCTGGTGAACAGAGTGGACGGACGATGGAGAATTCGCCGGGAAGCATCTGAGAACAGACATCCCGACACCATCGTTGGTAGACGACAGGCTGGTGGAGGAGGTGTGACTGTTTGAGGGACGTTTTCGTGGTATGATCTAAGTCCACTGATACCGCTAAAGGGTACACTGAATGCTGTTCTTTACCTGATGATCGTCGCAGACCAGGTATACCCCTTCATATCGACAGTGTTTCCTCAGGTTGATGGCACCTTTCAACAGGACAATGCTCCCTGCCAAAATTGTCCACGACTGGTTCGAGGAGCATGAGGTTGAATTCAAGCTACTCCCATGGTCATCAAACTCCCCGAACCTCAACCCCATTGAACATTTGTGGGACCATCTCGATCGCAAGCTGGAATTACGCACGGTGATGGAATTACGGGATGCACTGATCGCCGAATGGTCCCAGATACCTGCAACCACCTTCCGAGGACTTACTGACTCTCTGCCACGTCGACTAGCTGCTGTGCTTGCCGCCAAAAGTGGATATTCCGGATACTAGCAGGTGGTCATATTAATGTGTCCCGACCCTGTAGATGGATTTAAATGAATAAGCATAAGAAATAAGAATAGAAACATGGAAGCTAATTACATCCCTTTACGAGTATGTCATGGATGTTCGGGTGCGGCAGTGAACTGACAATGACCTAACCTAACCACATACCTGCACACTTGCCCAAACCAATTTAACCGGTGTTGTATTTCGTGAATTCGCTTCACAGTACCAAATAAAAGATGTCGCAGCCCATTGGGAAAATCGAGGCGGGAAATACACGTATCTGTGCCGGGTTGAAAAGCGTGTACGAGGCCGTGGCCCTGTAAGAACGACGATTCCAAAAAGTAGCCAGATCAGCCAAACTAGACGATCCTGGGAGGCTTTTCATCAGGGAAGAGCAGAAAATCAAACAGCAAGTGGAGGCCCTGGTCCTCGAAGACCGAAGAATCATAGTGGAATAGATCATGCCAAAGTTCCACATCAACCACAAAACTGTCTGTAACATCTTGCAGGCAGAACTCTACCTGATGCAAATTAGGCAGAACATTAGCTCACTTCATTCCAGAAAGAGCACCGCAGAGATATACTGTATATTTCCCACTTTTTGACAAATCCTAATGACTTTTTTGGCGAAAAGGTCATCTTTGAAGTGGAACAGTTCCTGCAGGGCTAAAAAGAAAACCTCTACATGGGACTCCAACAGCCAATTCATCTTTTGACTTCTGCGCGGACTTGGGCGAGACAGAAGTAGAAAACAAAAAATATAAGTAAGAAAGGACTAACCATTCTTTCGCTGAGCGTGCCCGAGTCTCTCTTCCATCATGGTGATTGTCAGGAGTTTATTATATATCTCCATATTTATCCTATTACTGTTTAGACTATCACCTTTTGATGTGGTTAAAGGACTTTATCGCCATGCTATGTCGTTTTGTCTCTTTGAATTGTGCAACTTGGTGGTCACAATTTATTGACTGCTGTCACGTGAAGGTGTTTTCTAGCTGACTTGTACTCTACAGGGTGTCCCATAAGTCGTGGTCGTAAATTTAATGGTATGCATATCCAATAGCAAGGAACAAAAAATTCCCTATGAACATAGGTCGAACAACGCACCGTTTCCGAGAAAGAATGGCTTTATTGACAAATGGTGCTCCTTTGGTAGTGTCTCGTGTACATTGAACTCATAGCAAATGCTCAAAATGTCCACCATGAACACGGCAGCATGCTCCAGCTCTTCTCCTCAAAAAGAGGCCTGCAAACCTTCGCAAAGACCAGCATTCTCTCGCATGTTCTCAAAGGCGTTCTCCACGCGATGGCGCAGGGCGTCCACAGTATCCATTCGTTGCGCATTCACGTGCTCTTTAAGATAGCCCCAGAAGCAAAAGTCCAATGGGTTCAAGTCCGGAGATCGAGGAGGCCATGTACGTGGTCCACCCCAGCCAGGTCTACTTCCTTCCATTTACATGAACAGGGCATTCCATTTACATGGCAAGGGGAAGAGGTTTCTTTACATATCATCATCAACATCATCATCATTTCTCGGAAACGGTGCGTTGTTCGATCTATGTTCATAGGGAGTTTTTTGTTCCTTGCTATTGAATATGCATACCATTAAATTTACGACCACGACTTACGGGACACCCTGTATAAAGCCTGCTTACATGATCTTATCTAGTTTCCTTCTGATATGTTGGTCTCTTTTTGGCGACACAATTTTTATATCGGGCAGTGTAATAATACAGATCTTGATAAATCAAAATAACAAAGCATTGCTAAGTTCGCGTTAGTCACTGTAAGTTATAGCAGTCAAAAAAGACGCATGCTATTTTCAACCTTTTTCGGTTTACACCCCTAGGAAAGGTTTAGATACTATACAAGATTTTGCCATCCAAAAAAAAAAAATAATCACACAGAGCTTCTTCGTCGCAAGTTTACATCTCTTAGTTATGACTCTGCGATTTTCATGATTCCATTGACATTTTACAGACATATTCTCAGATTCATCTCACTTTTCTTAAACTTCAACATGGGCACCGTTGCGCGCAACTAAAGTTCTATCTGGCGATATTGCTTCCCACGTGTTATCTAGCATATACAATATGATGCTTTGAACAGGGGTGCCCATCCCCCCCCCCCACAGCGTATGATGACTTTCCCCCCAAATGGATAGCCCATTCCCCTCCAGACGTGGGGCAGGTATTACCCTGTACA
>JAHWFO010098272.1:2085612-2110869 GCA_023313115.1 Rhysida immarginata | reverse complement strand
CCCCCCCCCCCCCTATGGCGTGGGCACCCCTGGCTTTGAATGACTATGGTGATTTTCCTCTTTAAATCATCTAGTGCCGGATCTCTGACCGTAGACATTTCCTTGATATGACCCCATAGAAAAAATCTGGCGTAATCACGGCCGGGGAATAGGGAGGCCATCGTTTGAGAGTTAACGTGGCGTCCGCACCAGAAGGCGTCGTTAAACACTGCATTCAGAAGGTGGCGGACCAGAGACCAGTACGGCAGAGCTCCATCCTGTTGGTAAATCTATTCCGCAATATCTTGCACCTGCGACAACACAAAGTGTCAATATGTCCAGATACTTGCATACTATGCGTTGATATGCCTCGCGTTATACGATTAATTGGTTCTACGAAGTAATCTTTCTTCTGGTTTTTATCTTAGAAGTATTTAGATCACAATACGTGTTTTTCCTCATAATGTTTGCTTTGCAAAAGACTCCAACAATGGACCTTACTAGTTCTACATCTTCTGTTGCGATTATTATAAACCTGTATATTAACTTTTTAAAATCACGTTATAGCAAAAAACGCGTAAAATTAGAAGCAAGTTTTACCACAAATTTATTCGAGCGATTCAAAGGCAGAGAAAAGAAACTGTGTAGCTTTAGGTGCTGCAGAAAAATAAGGAAAATAAAAATGGGAATAAAATTTTAAAAAATGAAGAAGATACTACAAAAGAAGAAGTCAAAAAAAAAAACGATTCAATAATAAAGATGCTATATGATTTGCTATTTGCTCATACATAGAATCTGTTAAAGGAAATAGTTGAGTGTAGGCACAGTGATTCTAAAGCAAGACCCTTTGTTTCGATAAACACATTTATCGTTTCCTAATTTTTTTTGAAATAAATGAGAGCTTCTCTATGGCCAAATACATTATAGGAAAACATCGAAACGAAAATACGAGAACAAAAAATTGCGAATTCTTCTGGAAAAGAGGTTCTGAATGTGAATTTATTATTTGGGAGATTGGGCTCAGTGATAGGAAGAGGGGAAAATATTCTCAAATTCCCCTTCCAATTTCCCTGTCTCTTTCTCATTCTCTTTTCCTCGTCTAATTTAATAGCTGTCAGGTTTTAGCTTTAAATAATTCATAGATTTCCTTTCCGCACGGGGTGTGCAAAATATTAAGGTTCTCTTCCATCCTATTAGAACGATTCGTCATTCCCACGTGCTTGTGACTTTAATCCAAAAATCTATGATTTCCATTATACAAGAACACTGATTTATTACTAACATTTTTTATACATAAGATGTTTGAGGGAAATATTTTTTCTTAAATATTTCAGACAAGGGAAAAAAAGTTAATCAACCTATACGTTAAACATGAAAAATAAAAATTATTAAAAAATACAAAATTAATATTATACCTAACATATAATGGTGTGTAATTATTAATATTAAGTACCAAAAATAAACACAAAAGAGTTTTTAACAATTTCGTTCATGGTTTTCGCATACGACAAGCTTCTTCCATCTAGCCACTTTAACAACTCATTGACTCCGTTCAACATTTTCATTCGTGGAAAATGCATTAATCCTTAAAAAAAAAAAAAAAAATGGTGGAGAGGAACTATAGAGTGGAAGCCATTAGGGATGAGGAGTTCCCTCCCGCAGTTAGAAAGCATATTTACAAGGAATAATACTGTTTGTTCTACGGCAACAAAATGCAAATAAGGCCGAGTTCCTTTTCCGCGCTCGATGTTCCGTTTTCCCGAACCCCGCTTTTCGGAAAATCCAGAAGACAGAAAAGCCAATTCTATTTTTTTTTTTTTTTGAAAAATCTTTCCCCTGCTAGCCAACCAGCTAATATTCAGTTGGCACCTTATTTGCACATCCTTTGCAATCAGGGGAAAATGGCAAGCGTTGCATGGCGATGAGATTCCGTGATTAGCTCATTTATATAGGAGCCTTTATAGACACGTGCTCATAAAACGAAGCCTGCACTTTGTCTAATTGAATAAAGAGAGTAAAAGAAGGGCCATATTCCGAAGCTTAACTTGTAAAATGATCCCCAACATAATGTAATGAAGCGATTCTATTGCGATGAACGGAAATGAATTTTAGAATTTTTTTTTTTTCATCTTGAATATATATTTTTTTTACAATAAATAAGGAAAAGTTCTTGGTTAGCGTCTCAATTTCCGTCCAGTATATTTGCATAATTACTAATTCCCTGGAATATTTATATCGCATAGCATGTTATCGTTTGATTAAGTGGTAGAAGAGGAACGGATATTCTGGTTGATTCAAGTATAAAATAAGCTTTGCTTATTGACAATAAATTATAGTTTTTTAAGTATGAACTCTTTGAAAAAGGAAAACTGTAAAATATCTGCAATAAATAAATAAATTGCTTCTGCTTCAGTGCGTTTTTAAAGTACGTGTAAAGAAGGAAAGTATGCTAATAATTTTAGAAATTTATAAATAACCTTATATAAAAGATGGAACTTCCATCTATAGATCATATTCAAATACCTGTACCTTAGCCTTTATCCAATATCTAAAATATTTTTAATAATTCTATTTATGTACAGTCGGCAACAAAAGTACTTAGCCACCTTGCAGAGAAACAACCTTGCAAGGTGGCTAGATACTTTTGTAGCGGACTGTACAATGTTAAATTTTTAACAGGAAGAAGATAAATCCATTTTTGCAATTCTTTTTAAGCACGTAATGTGGTACTGTTATTTTAAAGGCATTATAATTGATTTAATCAATTTTAATTTAATCCTAGTAAACTCTTTTCATCATTCAATATGATTCAAGGTTTCAAGAGCGTTAAATTACTCGAAATCAATATCATAACTCTTAATACAAGAAAGTTCAAATTAAGATTGGTAGTAACCTTTAAAGGTAAACTCCACGGAAAAAAATCGACTTTATTTTTTTTTTTGTATCATAACATTAATCCAGGTTAATAGAGTATATATCATTCAAAATTTTTCGATTTTTCCTAATATTTTATTAAGAAAAATGCCTCGGAAAATTGAAAATTTGCGTGGGATCTTCCATTCCTTCTCCACAGAACACGGCGGAACAAGCTGCCATTTCCTGCCGCGAGAACCTCGGGAAATTTCGTCGCCGAGATTCTAGTCGCTTAGAACGATTCTACATATCGTAAGATTTTGCTAACCTGTTTTATGTGGGAATGCCTTCAATTTGTTCTCTGTTTGGATGTGTAAATAGACAGTCGGATAGAAATTTCACGTTTCATAGATTTCCACAATCAGAATCGATTAAAAAACAGTGGATTAGCAGTTTTTGACAGCGAGGGAACTGGTATCCAACTCCAAGCAGCATCGTGTGCTCATTTCGAAGCGTCTTGCTTTGTCTACGCATCCGCCGTTGTAAATTCAGTATCAATTCAAACAAGAAATTCGCTGAAACTAGATCACATATAAGGTGGAACTAGATGCTTTTCCAACTCTAAACGGGCCTGGCGTTCTTCAAGAACAACGACCGCAATAGCACTCGTTAAACGCCGATGGAATGAGGAAGTAGGCCTGTCTACTGTGTAGGGCACACGCCGTCATAATGTGCGCACACGCCGACGCGGCACGCAGAAGATCCCGTTTCACGGTTTAATACATAGGGCTGTATATCGCAGAAGTTTCCGTAGCATTTAATTCTGCTAACAGCCCTTGTACATCGCTGTCACTGTTATCAAAATCGCTGTCGTCACTGTCGGTCTTGTTTTCATATTCGTAGTCCATTGTAGGCCTAGTCCACTGCGATGCCCTGACCAGGGAAGCGGGAGAACTGATAGCGGTGCCTGCACTGCCATAGCCTAATAATACCAAGTCTGTACACTCCCGTCGAATCCCATAGTAAAAAACGTGCCGATTTCTGCTATTCGTACAAGCAGCGAACCTAACGGATAGCCCCGGAACTTACTGCTAACACACGCATCGTTATGACGTCAAACTTCTCTAACCATTGGGAAAATGCTTTGTCAGTTGGCTATCGTTCGCTTCGAGTGGTCGTAAGCGATCCGAGATATTTATTTTAACTGCGTTAATGTTTCGTTTAACGGCAAAATATTTAAACATCCGAAAAAGAATTAGTTTATAGCTTGCTTATATATAAGAAAGAAAAAGAAGAAGCCGTAATATATTGTGATTGGAAAGTTAAAGCGAAGTTTCTTGATAAATACACGCGATCTAATTCAAACGTTATTGTGGGGCCGTCCGCTAGGTGGTTGGGCATGCGCAGATGGTTTGGTTTGGTTTGTTTGTTATTAACGTCCTTTTCAACTGCCATGGTCATTTCAGGACGGCGTTATAGGGGCCGCAAATTTTGCCTCGCAAGGGTTCTTTAACGTGCAGCCGGCAAACGACTACACGGGACCAACGGTTTTACTTCCCTTCCGAAAGGAAGTGCGTGATCTCAGGATTTTCCCCCTGAAAAAATCCTCGTCGTCTTCGGCCAGGGTCGAACCCGCGTCCTCGGGCATCAGAGGCGATCACGCAACCCCTGAGCCACTTAGGCCGATATGCGCAGATGGAAATCAGGAATCAAAGGAAACCCCGGAGTGTACAGACTTCGTATTATTAGGCTATGGCACTGCCCTGACAATTTACTGATAGCGGCGCCTGTGATAGTGTCCAATGTATGACGTCACGATTTCGAAACTCCTTCGCACCTCTCGGCAACTTCTGACGTCACAGATGCCGAAACGTGGCGTCAATATCGATTGGGGGAGGGGGAGGGAAAAAATGAAAGTTTTTTTAATATATTTTATCAATTTTGAGTTCGAATTGAAAATTTTTATACATGCTACGTTATTATTGATACCTTCATCTTTCATTTTAAACAAAGTTGTTTTGAGTGTGGAGTTTACCTTTTAAATTTTTTTTTTTTACAGAAATTCAAATTATTTGGAGTTAATTTCTACGGGAGAAGAACTTCTAAGGAGCAGCAAAATCTTCAATTAACGATTATCCCGCCAAAACAAGAACCCTCAAAATGTTAGAAATAAGCGTTTGACTCTCACCTCAGCTTTAGGCAACATATTGAAGTGCTGATTCTACGTCTGAACTGCTTGATTTCTATTAAAAGGAAGATCATAACCATTAGAGAGCTTAACCTGGTCATTAAAAGAAAAGTAATACCTGCTATTGATACCCCTATCTGGTCCTCAACGCCGAAAGTAATGATCAATAAGATTAAGCTATAAGAGTGGCCTTTTCCCTGAGCTACTATGAATCAATCAACAGATGAGGACTACCTATACTCGCTATGCATACAGCAAACCCAAACCTAAAAGAGCTATATAGAGCACATAACGACCTTTTCCCACCTATAAACTATGTGTGGGCTTGATTAACCAGTGCTCATCAGGTGAGGCAACTAAACAGATATAAAATTGCAATACCTAGTATAATGCAATTAACACTGGAACTCCACTCCAGAAGACTTTAGGAAATCGATTATCAGCTGCTCAACAAGGAATTGCGTTAATCACAAGCTGGATGATTATAAGTTAATCTCTGACCACCTTTTCACACTTAGGTAAGCTATCCCATTAAATTTAAAAGTAGCAATTGTATTTTTTGAAGTAATAGTTTCCTTCTATCATTGTATGCCTCTGGGACTGTTATACTAATAAATAGATAAATAAATAATTAAATAATCACGGACTTCACATAGAAATGTGCCAATATTGTCTATTGAATTAGAAAAACTGCTTTATCTTTCCATTGGAGTTAAGAACCAGAAAAAATACAAAAAATATCAATTTCACTAAGCAACCTTATTTTTTTTTTTCAATGGTGCTGTTTATTTGATATTTAGCATCTTATAGATTTTTTTGTCAGTGCTTTTATTTCACCCATTATAATTTCCACACGCATTTCTTAAGGTCCTCTTTTATTCCGTTCACACCTTTCGTGCCACCTAAAACCATTGTTGGTCGATCGTCATCATGTTGATCATAAAAACAGCTTGGCAGTCGGAACGCATCAAGAATTGAACCTCCGTCGGTCATCGATCTTTTCTCTCCCCTTAAAAAACAGTTTTATTCGCTTTCTCTCCCCTTTCTTCTCGCTTTTTTTTTTTTTTTTTACTCTACACATCTATATTTTTTATCACGTAGTGCCTCTTTTAGGGCTGGCATCTTTTGAACTTAACTTCTGAGCAGTACTACAAACCAAGCTAATAAAACCAAAAATCTTCCCTCCCTCCCTTCTTGCCCTCCTCCTTGACTTGAAAAGCTCCTACGACGAATTCTGAAAGGAAATTTGCCTCTTTTGGGGGAAGTTACGTAAAATAAAAAAGCATGAAGAGGAACTTTTCAGTAAAGAAATGAAATTTTAAATAGAATGTCACGTGTGAAAACGTTAAGACGAATGGGGAGGCGTGGATTGCGAAATAAAAGTTTTATAAACGCAAAAATAAAAATAAACAGATAATACTCAAGTGATTGAGTAATAAAGGAACGAATCCAATGAATTCAAATGCCGATAAGGGACAATTTGACTTTAGTAGCGCTGTACGAGATCAGATGAGAAATTTAAATGGCGTCAATACTGAATGGCCGTATGAAGAGAAGCTTTTCTGATGAACGAACTCGTAGACATACCCATTTTTTTGTATACTTCTCTAAACAACAGTGTGTAAATGGGATAGGAATAATTAATTACTGTAACCTCCATCTGCGCTTGTTTTTGATGGCCTGTATCAGCTTCAGCAACTTGTTGCAGTACCGTTCAGCGTTTACTGCTTCAGTCCGTTCTAGCCAGTTGATAGGTTCTTCTTGGCTCATTCGATTATATGCAGGGTGTTGCAGGGCAGTATAACGGGAAGCCTACCCGCTCGATTGCAGGGGCCGGCTCGGTCGATTGGCAGAATTGAGAGAGATGAAGGTGACCTGCAAAGCCAGCAATTTCCACAGTTAGGGAGGGAGGGGTGAACGTCAAAACTGTCATGTTTTTGATAAAATTACCCAATTATCATTTGATGTCGAGCCGGCCCCTGCAATCGTTTCCCGTTATACTGCCCTGTAGTTATCTGCAGCATCCTGTACAACGGCACTACAGTAAAAGTCCCCTTTTCATTTGGGCACACCTTATAAACTAAATTGTTGTTTTATACATAGAATTAATTTGGTATGACGGTGGTCGACAGTTGAGACATTAATGGGTGTCACTAAATGAAGTGCGTGCAGCGAAGGACGAGCACAAATAAGTTTCTATGTAAACTTCCAAAGTAAATTCGTGATTTCATAGACTGCATAAAGCCTGGAAAATCTGATGAAACGCTAATCATATTCATTTTAAGATCTGTTTATTTGTTTGTTTGTTATTTTTACCTTCCAGTTGAAACGCTTTTTCGGGTTAACATTATAGTCATTTATTTAGTATTTATTCAAAAGTTTCATCAGAACAGACGGGATCAATTCAGTCAACTCCTTAGACTGTATTTCCCCAAGTACTTGGTAGTCGGGATTCCTTCCATTTGACTGAAGGGGCGACGAGGACGATTTTAAAGACAGTTGAATGTTATGAATACTTCCTCCTCTCATATGCAACTTTGACTGCTGTACAGGGATGTTGTCCTTTATTGCGTTGAAATTCTTCGGATTGTTTTTGTATCCACGCGTTTTGTGATAAGACCAGAGAAGGAATTCTGGTGGCGTTAGATCTTGTGACCAAGGTGGCCGTAGTTCACATTTGGCTATACATTAAGACTATTTTCCTAAATTTCTGATCGGCCTCGATGGCTCAGGGGTTGCGTGATCGCCTCTGATGCCCGAGGACGACGAAGATTTTTTCAGGGGGAAAATCCTGAGATCACGCTACTTCCTTCGGAAGGGAAGTAAAGCCGTTGGTCCCGTGTAGTCGTTTGCCGGCTGCACGTTAAAGAACCCTTGCGAGGCAAAATTTGCGGCCCCTATAACGCCGTCCTGAAATGAGCATGGCAGTTGAAAAGGACGTTAATACCAAACAAACCAATCTAAATTTCTGAACAAAACGGAATATTGTTGAATTATTTTGCAAACTATTTATGAAATACCTTCTCAACACTTTTCAAAGAAGTAGTCTTCAAATAAAACTCCAAAATGAACACCTTTTTGTACACTAAAGTTCACTGTAAACTGTGTCGCGTGGTTATATCCACCCTAACATCGCCATCGAACACGCATAATAAGTTTTTACATGAGCGAATTTCAAAATGGTTTCTTTATGTTTATGGAGATATAACGGGAAAATATGGATTGGAAGAACTTCAGGATCACGTTGTTTGAGCATCGCATTTAAAGGATGTATAATTAATTAATTTATTATGTATTGATGATGATTAATCTCGCGGGCGATGTATTAGTTTACACTGTGAAGCAAAACCATGACTCCGTTGACGTCAGCAAGATGGACGCCCCACTATTGGAAATTGCGTTCGGAATTTTCGTTTTATTTCACACATTTAGGGTTCGAATTAAAAAAATTTTAAAGGGCAACTGACATCAAAAATATCACTGACACTAAAAACGTTCTATTTTAAGTATAATAATAATTCCGGGTAAGACGTTTAATGATAACTGGTTCTTTTAGTTTGGATTTGTTTTTTGTTTTTTTTAATAAATAAAAGCTAGAATAGCGTGTTTTGTGCAACCATGAAAACGCGATCTTCGCTCTTTTAAGACCAGGGGCAGGTTCATGACGTCGTTAGCATCAAACATCCGTTACATCGTCGTTAGCGTCGAATCTAGGCTATGGGATTTTCTTTCCTACTTTTCATCAATAATTAACAACTTTGTAATGTTTAATCTACAGTACATATGAATGTGATCTTCTTTCAACAAGACCAGAAGCAAATGTGACCCAGAAAGAAGCATGCTTTTACGATGGCGAAGAATGGTCCATCGATAGTAGTGATCATGAAACCAGTTCTGATCTTGATTCTGCTGATACTGAAGTACAAAATCCTGATTTATGGTAAATATTTAAAAAAACAAATAATATTCTATTTTATACTTAACTACGTCCTTTCCGTTTCAGAAGTTTTATGAGAAAACAAAGTCGGGACTGCATTCGCATTCAGCATTACTCTACCTGGTGTAAAACCAATCGATTCTGCTATTGAGAAACTGGAAAGGACTGTGGATAACGACATGACCAACTGACAACAACCTCTTGTCCACAAAAGAATTTTATTAAGCATGTACGTATTTCGAACTCATTGAGTTCATTATTCAATGCCATTATTCATTATTGTCACGGAATTCGAATTCTAAGCATTCGATATAATTATTCAATATATTTACAAATTTATTTGTGAACAACCAACTTTTTCACAAAATTTTCCTTTTCTCAAAATTATTATGCTTATTTTTTATTGTTACAAGTGTCTACGGAGTAATATAAGTAACACAAGTATTTTCAGCAAAATAGCCTATTGATATTGGTAAGTGATATTGGTAAAAAAATCATTTCATGCAAATAGCAATATAACACAGAAGTAACAATGTTAATCAGTTAAATTAAAATGATATACATGAACCAGAATGATAATTGTCATAGAAGCATGGAAAACAAAAGATACCACGACAATTCGCACAACAAATAAATGAGGACTTTTTACAATGGTTTTAAGAAAATCCATTGAAAAGCACACCTCGTTTACATTCACAAAGATTTCCCCTTTCGAACCCGCCACCTCGAAAAATAAAATAAAATAGTTATTGCTTTTAAAATGTTGATTCTATACAAAATATTTTGCAGAAAATACTTTATTACTCCGTAGACACTTGTAACAATAAAAATAAGTAGAATAATTTTGAGAAAAGGAAAATTTTGTGAAAAAAGTTGGTTGTCACAAATAAATTTGTAAATATATTGAATAATTATTTGGGTAAAGAAAAAAAATTGTTACAACTGGAATTCGAAACCGCCACCTCACACTTTGACTTGCAACCACGCTGCCGTCTGAGCTATCGGATCACTTACAATCAAGGAGGAAAACTTTCCCTTATGTATGGTGCACGAAACTTTAAACCGTCTTTTTTCAAAATTGGTTAAATAGTGCGCCTTAATATTTAAGTATATTAACATCCTAAAGGTACACTATAACTACACGAAGTCTCGTATTAAACTAAAATTCCGAGGTCGTAATGTCCCCTTGTGAGCTTCAACGAAATCGCTAGGTGAAAGGATGAAAGTTACGATGAAACCCTATGAGCCTATCAGCGTGTTTGGCAAATAAGACGTCACAGCACAGGCAATGTCACAGACATTTTTGTCTCCTGATACAAACGACTTCGGTTGTAGGGAAGTTATAATTTTAATAAAAAAAATAAAAATAAAAATTTATAAAAAACCAAATGCAGATTTTGAATATATGGAATCTACTTAACTTTCTGATACTTTAATTTTGATGTCAGTTGCCCTTTAAATATGCCACGAAGTTATTAATGCGCTAATCTTTCGATTAAAATAAAATGTATTGACTGTATTATTTGGTGCAACTGTGACACAGACCTGATTTCAAATCTCACAGTCAGCTACTGCAAATAAAATAATGTAAATTTAAAAAATAAATCTTTTATTATGTTGATGTTCATTCTCAAAACGAGCTTACTGCAATGATAGTTTAAAATATTCCACGCTTTTAAAATATTTACTAATTAATTACATATTCCGGTTGTGCTTGTTTTTTGTTACCTTCAATTTACATTTATCCGGAGATGGAACGAATGTTTTTACGAACATATTAGGCATGCAAAAGCTGAAGCAAAACTGAATCAATAGCATTAGTAGATCATGTAACATTTTCGACGAAAAATTGACAAATGTTAAAGCTTAAACATTTTTAAAGATCATAAGGTAGCATTTTATGACATTAGAGATTGTAAAAACTTTTAATAAAACCTGCAATACGCTTATCATAACCGGAAAAAGAGGAATTTCTATTATTCAAAATTAAATAAATGTATGAAGTTATGATCCAATCGTTAAACTGCAAGTCGTTAAAATTATAACGGAGCGACAATATCAATTAAAGTAAGAGTTAACATGTAGTTGTCAAGGGAAATGTCGATCGTTGGTGAAAGCTTCTCAATAATTACAATTCCGATAGATGGTTAAGCGTAAAGAGTTAAAACTAATAATTAAAACGCGTTGTCCAACTTAACACCTAAAATTAACCTCAAATTAATTTCTAAAATCGCTATTATCAACATTTAGGAGGATTCCTGAAACTTTTATTGCTCGAAGTGTTACGTGAAGCATTTTCGATGAATAAATGATATCATTAAAAACTACAAGTAATTGATTTGACGTTATAAATTTCAGATTTCACTTCAAAAAGCAGTAAAAATTTCTCTGTGTACGATACCGGTACAGAGTTAGCAAATGACACCGTTTATTGAATAATTACGCATGAAGATGACGCCTGAATTCGGCATTAACAGCGAACTAATGTGTTTGTCGGAACAACACTGTCTATCTTTATGATTCCAATTCATGTCAGCTGATGAGGGCGTTTAAGACTTAACTCGAGGCACTCCTCTGGAGGTAAACATTGCCTTCTCGAATAATTACATGAGTGGCACGTTATTCCAATGACGTGGCAATTTGGCTCGGGTCTTAATTTAGCCGATGACGTCGAGCATCTGTCAACGGTGGCCCGTGAGGGACCCCGTTAGCGACTTATTTTTTCCTTATTCCACCCTCTCAGAGCTCATCTGTCTCAACTCCTGCTGTTAGAAGCCATAATTAAGCCACACCTTAATGGCCCTTGCGAGTATTAATCCTTGCAACATTGACGTTAGCAACATATTTTAAGTCCAACCTGGCCTGGCGGTTAATTATCTTCTCCGTGAAATATTAAAGTATCTGCTCCTGGAGATCCCGAATCAATTTCAGCACTTCTTAATTTTACACATCTCCGTAGATTAGCTCTTTTACCTAGGGAAAACGGAAGCGGAAGCCACAAGATATTTTTAAAACGATTTTTGAGTAAATGTGAAGAAACTAGTGTGCAGAAAATTTGTTATCGTTAAAAGAAAATTTCAAATAAAATAGTTTAAGTTGACATCAAGGCAATTTCTTTTTATCTCATTTTGCATCTATTACAATCTCATCCATAAGATCTGTTGTGGAATACATAAGATCTCATCCAGTAGCGGCCCCTCCAGCTTAAAAGAAAGTTATATTTTATTATCGCTGTTCTTAATTTTTTTATATATTTCTCTAAAAACCATTATTTTCTTGTTATGATACCACTCGAAAGCAAATTTTGTAGCTACAGTTGTATTTTGCAATAGTCCGTGTGCTATGCAAGTTTGGGCTAAGACATTGGGGCTGCAGTCAATTCAGCCCGAACCAAATCACTCATGCCAATGAAGGAATGAACTATAAAAAAAAAACAGATTCAATTTAAGCTGACACCACTGGGAGAATTAGCGACCTCATCACTTGAGAATGGCTTCCTTATTCCTACGCATCTATCGCTATTCCAGCTTCCATCTTTTAAAACTTATTTTCTATCGGACATTTTAGTTAATAATGGTAAAATGTTAGTTTTATGTTATTTAATAGCTGCATGAAATGACAGTAAGAAATGTGCTCGCAGGGAAGCTGAAATGTGATGAGGTTGCTAATTCTCCCTATGGTGTCAGCTTAATATGAATCTGACTTTAGAAACTGCGCGAAGACCAGTGTCCATGCGCATCGAGATATAGTTCCAAAATTATTTATATATTATGCAGTATTATACTTAATAATTAACACAATAACCACACGGAGAGAAATGCTTTGGATGCAGCAACAATAAGGGAGTTGATGGGTGCTTGTTTGTTGAAACAAAAATACAATTTGATGCATCATGAATAAACTTTTATCTTACTGCACTATCAAATTGTCACCATTACAAGTCACCATTAATATGTAGTTTTTTTTTATGTAGCGTCAACTTAATATTGATGTAGCACCAATATCGGAAGAAGACTATTTCATATATTGTTCTGGCATCAATATATGGATGCCCATGCAGCAATATCGGAAGTTGTTGATCATAATCTGCTTGTTGATTGGTCGAGAAATTACGTTACTCGCTCTATCGAAGAGGCCAACCAGATAAAAGGTCTGGAAGCGGAAAAGTCATCGGGGTGCTAGCAACAATCCAACTTTCGTTGTCTTCATCATTGTAACAATCAGTGTTTTTCGTTTGTTGGAAACAATGAAGGTGGGATTGTTGAAGGTGTATCAAAATTACTATAATTCTTTCCATAAATCGATTTCACATTTACTAGCAGACCGCAGTTATAAATTTCACTCACTAGATGTCGCGAAAAGCGCTGTTTAATAACCTCGAAAATTTCCGTTTTTATCCTCTTTAGTTATTTTTAGCTATATGATTCATGGGTTATTCGGGTAGTCTCATAAATAGTTAATGAATTTCATAGGAAAAGTTTCCACTAATCGACTCTGATGAACAACATTTTGTATTCCTCACTGGTTATTTTTAATGTTAATCAATTTCAGAGGAGCGCAAGTAGAATGCTGTGCCTCCCCGAAAAGAGGTATGCTGAAGGTATTTTTCTCAATAGAAATAAATGGTGGATATCTTTGTGTTGGCCTTTATTAGGTAACACACCTATTAAAGGCTACTTGTTTTTTAAAACAGGGGCGCCTGTTCTCTCTGATTACTGATTATTTGAAGGACATATGCTGGAACATCACCACCAGCTACGGGTCTAACAGTCTTATTTGGAAACCATGGTGTGCACAAGAAAACAAATATAATTATTCATATATGTTACAACTATTAATTCATGAAATAAACTTGGTACTTCTAACATATATAAAATATTATTTTCTTTTTTGCCTTCAAAAAACAAAATATGCGCTAATTTTAATAGGGTATCATGAAAATATAAACTGTAAAAGAGTCCATAGTTCTGTTGCTATAGGAGCAGAAAACTATTGATGCGTTATCAATATCCAGTAGAGTTCTCTCACTGTAAGGTGAAATGGAAGAGTTCACTTTATCACGTTCAATACAGGTATTGGACATTGAAACTGAAACACCTTCGCAAATAGCACTGGATACCCCCAGGGCTGAATAGAACCTTCTGCTAGGTAATTAATCGTATGCATATCAATGAATCACGTGTCAGAGGTCTTGGTAGTCACTCCAGTAGAAAAGTTCGATAGGAAGCTTCAAATTGTCTGTGCCGAGCGCTATAATGGGAGACATATCCGACTTCAAAAGAGGGCAGATTGTTGGGGCGCGTCTAGCAGGTGCATCTGTGTCCAAAACTGCCACACTTTGTGATGTCTCACGTGCTACAGTATCCAGGGTGATGTGTGCATATGAACAGGAAGGACGAACCACGTCCAGGAGGAGCAACTGCAGGGGAAAACGGAAGTTGTCGGAAAGAGACGTCAGGACATTGACCAGGATTGTTGCACGAAAGCGGAAAACCACCGCAGCAGAAATCACCGCAGAAATGAATACACACCTCCAGGAACCTGTGTGCACGAAGACAATCCGTCGTTACCTGCATAAATCCAACATCCATGGCAGGGTTGCTATACCGAAGCCTTTCATCAGTAGTACAAATGCCTCCAAGCGGGTTCAGTGGTGCCGGACACATAAAACCTGGACGTTGGATGACCTCAAACGCGTCATATTCTCGGATGAGTCCAGCTACACTGTCTTCCAAACAACAGGGAGGGTATTCGTCTGGAGGAATCCCTCTGATGCCTACAACCCAGACTGCTTGGCACCCACAGTCAAACACGGAGGTGGATCAGTAATGGGTGGATCAGTAATGGTTTGGGGTGCAAACTGTGCAGGACCTCTACCGATCCTTCCCAAGACGTGTTACTGCTGTGCCGGCTGCCCACGGTGCCCCAACACCTTATTAAATAAAGATTTTGGATTTCTACCAGGTGTTTCAGTTTCAATGTCCAATACCTGTAGGTAGTAGGTAGAATATCTAGCGGGAGTGTCTCCGCACAAAGTCGTTACTGCGCATGCGCGTGCCACAAAAACTTGGCGCATAGCCAAGCTACATGGATTAAAGCACAAGATCTGTGGATTAAGGGCTTTCATTGAAAAATACGATTGTGTTATAGATCTTTATCTTCGAGAGATAAAATAATTAATAAAATTATTAATAAGTTATTGTATGCTTAATTGTTAAAAAAGAAAAAAAAATTAAGCGAGTACATGTGTTTCATATTTACATGTTTAATTGTATATTCTGTTTTTAATTGCAAATTAAAAATTCAAAACTGCAAAGAAATATACCATGTCCGACGTCCGCCTACCTCAAGCCCTACACCCAATCGACCCGATCGTCATCCGCCCCTGAGACGTCAGAATATTTGGGCGATAAAGGAGAGGCCCTTGTAGACCCATCGGACCACATAGCCGTCAGCGATGAAGATATGCGCACCCCGACGCACGCCGTGCCTACTCCGTTGAGCCATGACCCAGACGTGGAGCTTGAATACAGTGGAAGCGATTCTCCCCATTCCTAATTTAGCCGGCATTAGCGTTGGGCGCCCATGCGATTGTCCGCGCTTGGACTTAGGCGCAACTTCCTCTGGTAATAACTGTATCTACTTAAGATTCGTAGGCTATAGTGTTGTAATTTCGTTTGATAGAAATTCTTACCTGTCTCGCCATATATTTAATCCATTGTTCTATTTACACAGTCACTCCTCCACGGTCGACTTACCCTGAGTGGTTGCCGCTGTCTGAGTTTGCGGTAGCCAACGTGACCCGGTTTCTGCCCAAGTTGACAGCACCGACGTTACTTCCAAGTCGTCACTTTTCTCGTCCCGGATGTATAGGGAACTTCGAGGAGTCGAACCGCTTATTCCCCAACGTCTGCTGCAATCAACTTGGGCCGATAGTCACGAACTCAACTTCATTTATTGACATTATATGTTCGGCAAGCAGCCGCCCTTGTGTATCTTAATCATTATATTTGATTAAATTTACTTTAATTATTCACTACCTTTTCCCGCTCTGTTCTTTCATAAAAATCCTTGACAAATAGCAATTAAAAGACTTTATTTATTTGTATGTCCGCATCTTTTCCGATTTCCTGTAAAAGTTGGATCCTTCTTTAACTCCTTTGTCCCCTTAGACTTAGAGCACTTCATGATTTTCGCAATTTCTTTCCGAGATTTTTCCGTTCCATAAAGATCACATCGTTTGCTTTGTGACATGATGTACGTCTGATTTCCTGCTCATGTTGCTCAGCCTGAGCTACGAAAAGCTGTAATACCTTTTATACTGAACATTAAAAAGATATGTAAATCACTTGCAACATTTCTGATCATCTAATTGGACATTTCTGGAAATATTCTAATATTTTGTCACCTTCAATTTGTTTAATGTAAATTTTTAATTTTTGAATATATTAGTGTTCTTTTTGAGGTAAACCAGAAGAATAAGTATATTACAAAAGTTGGTTGATTACTCTCCACTTAAATTTAACTTTAGAACGTAAAATATCGTTATTCTAAGTTTCTGGCAAGGGGTTGTAGAAAGATGCTCTAAGAGAGAAATATGTAGCGTCCAAAAAGTATTTGGTTAAACGCTTATGAATTGCACGCCTTGAGGGAGAAATGGTTAAGCAAATAGGAGGGAAAAACATAAGCACTTTCTATGCTCTCGTTTCACGTTGCTTTAAATTAAACAATCATTTACATATAAAGATTGATTAATGATATCCGAGTTAAGTAGCATCTATTATCAAAAACATTCTATAACTATTATCAAAAGCTTATTTCACCATTGCTCATTCAGATACTGGTCACAATATAAGGCAAAAATTATTTGACTTCATTCTTTTTACAGAGAAACATTCATCTAAATAACAAAATTTACGCTTTTAATCGAGCAATTGCCCATTGCCATTCAACTTCTATTAGAATTCTCATTAAAGGATAATTAAACTATGTTGATAGTGGTGCACTTCAATGTTCCTCTCACAAACTTCCCGAACAATTTCTATGGAAAGTGGCAACCCAAAGTGCTAAGGAAAAACCACCATAAGGTAAGATCCTATTGGTAGATAGGAAAAGGGAAGGGGGTATTTACAACCCCACTGACACCCTATAAAAGAGTTGCGGGAGGCAATAAAACGATTCTCTCGGGGCCGAGTATGCCACCTCATTTTCACGACGTCAAAGATATAAAACGGGGATTCGTCTGCGGTTTCCTAAGTGAATAAATTCTTTGGGGAAATAAAATTCTTCATACTTTGAAAAAAAGTTTCTCTTACCTCTCTTTTATTTTTTGCTTTATTCTTAGCGCTTTCTATTTAAAATGGCTAGGGAAAAAAATAAGCTACTAAGAAATGCACGAAATAAAAACTTTAATTGCTTTTTTTTTTTTTTAAATTAAAACAATATTTCAAAATTCAATGATTTAAACATATCTTCGCAATATACGAGCCGTTTTATATTTATTTTATTACAGAAATAAATGTGACCGGGTTTTAAATGGTTAAATAACGACTTCAGACCTAATATCGTTTTTCTGTTAAGAAAAATAAATTTATTCTGATCGGTATAAAAGCAGTCCGCCATCACATCACATAGTCAACTAATAAAATATTTATTCATTTGTTTAGACGAGGCTTATTCAACTTTTGTTATTTCCAAACTCATTGCAAAATAAAATATTCATAAATAAGGTCATGTTTGGACAGCTCTATTTTATAACATCGCCTGTACTTCTGTGTAGCTTTTATACAAAAGAGCTTTATTTACCATTCCCGTCGTAACTTCTAAGACGAAATTCAAGTTTCAGGATACTGGATTCCTGTGTGCCGGACAATAAGCAGGCCAGCCGCATATTCTTTTTCTTAATGTCACCAAATTAAGTAAGCCCCACCACTCGTTTGCGATTGTTGACGTATGTACTAGGCCTAGTATGTACGACAGCCATATAAACTACAGCGACGAAGCATTATGTAGTTGTATAAACGTAAATGAAATGCTAAAATACGCAAAACATAACAAACATACGGCAAAGTTTGGAGTTTTATCGGCATGAGCGAATACCGGTGAGGAAGAGCCACATAACTCCTCAGCGACCAATCGCAAACGTGTTGGTGGCCCTATTTGATTCCGTGGCATTTCTTCCTTAGGAAAAAAATATATGCAGGCTGATCAGGACCGTCGGAGGGGAACGCTGAGCGTGTGCGAGGAACATGTGATTTTCTTATGGGACCAGGGTGACCAGGTGCCTGCTGCCTCTACAGCCAAATCGACAACTGACCTAGCCCAAATCTTCACTCCGTTTTTCATCTGTGACAATTTCAACCAAATTTCTAAATTTTAAGTCATTATCTTTTAGAAAATTTTCAATAGCATCAACAATATCTAGAGCTTTGCCACTCTTTAGCTGAATTAGTCCTAAGAAAGTGGTTTTAATTTGCTGAAACTTTTGACTAAAGTATTTTACACTTAAGCACAACAACTTGGCACAAGATACATCAGTGGATTCGTCAATCATGAGAGCAAATGGAGCGTTCTTCGTGTCCTTTATAGGTTCATTCAGAAAGTACGGACCCAATACATTCTGCATAATGGCTGAGCACTTTGTACGATGCATTTGGAAATTTTGTTTCCCCAGTTCACTCTTCAAAATTATCCCCAAATCATCCACACTTCTAAAGGAAGTATGGATTATTACATGGAATGCATCAACAATGGCGTGCATTAACCTGGCTTAGTAAGAACTGGGACATAGGTTGCACGGAAGTTCTTCCTTGGTGTTTTTTGTCACGGCATGAACTTTCAAATCACTGTAGTGTGCACAAATTTTTACTTTGCAGAATTTGCACTCAGCGAAATTATCGTCACCAGTTAGAGGAGCAATTTAATCTAAGCACAAAACAAAATTTGTTATTGAATCTACCTAAATAACAGTATACACTTTATGGTGGAGAAATTCCAACTTCTGTATAGATTTCAAACAGGTAACAAAGCAGTTTCTTTGTACCCTTGCTACAGAGAGAATAATCTCAAAAGCGGGGACACTTCTTTCCAAAAAATGAAACCAACTTAAGCCAAAAAGTATTTTTATCTTAGAAGTCCGTATTCTTAATAAAAGCCGATGTCGATGCTTCGACAATGTTTTAGAATTAAATCGATGGTTGAAACATCGATGTCTTTCTTGACATCGCTATCACTATATACAGGTACCCATTGTTAACAGAAATTTACCAGCAGAACATTGAAAATAGATTTGCAACTAACCTTTCAAACAGAGGCGGGAGGTGGCGGGGGGATACCATCCGTTACAGAAATTTTACCCCCTGGTAACAGCCTCAGCCCCCTTCGTCTGAGTCTAGAGTACTGTCTTGCTAAATCGACTTAACCCATAGGCCCCCCCAGTCATTATCTGAAAAGAAAAAAATAAAATCTAAAACTTATGGTATTAAAATTCTAAATTACATTTGCTTTTTTTATGGAAAAGAATCGACTTCTTCTTCTAGGAACAAAATTTTAATGAACGACTTCGTACTTACAGGAACCTTATAGCCAATTTGCCGGCAGGTAGACTTTAACCTTATGGAAAGGTTCCCCAATTATTTTACGCAAACTGTCCACTTACCTCCTTGTAGTAGCGGCTATATGAATCTTCAGAGATGAAAGGAGAATTATCCCTCATTGTATTCTCAGTTTCCAAATTCGCCGTACCTTAAACACAGATAAGATTATAGGAGGGCTCGTAATGAAACAGGTACCTGTATCAAATTCCTTATTAATTACCTTTATTGTAATGTTTAACATCCTTCACGCTTAGTAGGATTTATAACTATTTCTTCATTCATATCTTTTGCAGTCACTGGGTTAACTTAATTTTTATCCACTGACCAAGTGTAAACTCATTGTTGGTTATTTATTTAGTTTCACTTCGTACGGTATTAATTCTAATGTATTTTCATTGTCCGTAAGGATGTCACTTACCATATTAACGGGGGTCAGGATGATTGCTTTAGAATAGAAATTTATAAAAAAGAATGGCTTATAATGGTTTGGTATTAGTGGTACGGTAAAAAAAACCAACTTATCTGGAATTTATATATTTAACAACATTTTATTTTATATTATTTAATTTTAAATATTTTGCCAACGTTTTGAAACCCTTATCGAGACAGCGCCATCTTGAGTTATAATAATAAATTTCTTTTATCTCTTTCACTCGTTCTCTCAATTTAAAACGATAGCAGTAGTCGTGATAACGGTAGCTGGTTTCTGAAATGTGCATTCAGGTGTTTCACTCTTATTGTAGAATTGAGCTATGAAATTTCCTTTACGTTCGTTTAAAGCCTTCACAGTTCTTCTTTTCAGACATTTATGATAGAGTGCGGTAAGATCCTTTTGACATAGTTCCAAAACCATAAACAATGAAGGGAATTGTGTCGTGAGACAAAAGATAACTCAAGATTGGATTCGTTTTTTCATAAGCTGTAAAAAAGCTGTATAAAATGTCCACAAAATAGTCTTGGTTATTTATTTGGAGAGAAATAATGTCTGCTACTGAAAGATAATTTCGGTTCGATCTGTAACCATATAATTTTCCGCGAGAGAGTATTTAAAATTATATTCGTTGTCTTATATTTTACAGAGATTTTTGGCATGGCCTTAGGTTACGAAGTAATTTGTTTTTGAATGAGTAATACTTATATCCGTTCATTATAGATAGACAGTTCCGTAACGTTATCGCCATTTAAATGCCACTGAATGAGATGTATATAAAAACGATGTATTTATCGCCTGTATAGTGATTGTAGTGTTAACTATGCCCTAAGAATCTGCATACATAACACAAAATTCATGTTTTTATGTAGTATCGTTTCTGAACAGAAAAAGAATTTATACGTACCTTGTATTAATAGTATGTTAGTTATAGATTTTGCTCTGGTTCCGAAAGGCACAACAATATGGTCGAACTGAGGTTTTAATTAAGGATGACTTTGCTACATTTATGATTAAGATTCACTTAATACACTGGTGTCCAAAAATTAAACTACCTCAAGAAACAAACAACGAACTATACCAAAACTTGGAACGGAACGTTCCTAGATAACATGAATCTTACATATCCAATCAGAATGCGTCTAGTGCGGAAAAAAAACATGAAAATGAAGACATGCGTCATCTAACCTCCAGACAAGCAATATTCAGAAACGTTTTTCAACATTCAGCATGTTCGGATAAACGTTTCGGAAAAACAGCTGGAGTTTGTCTTGAAAGTGAACCAGAAAGTGAACCATTGGGTCCACGCCATTTTTGAACGACACCATAAGATGGAGAGCAGTCGGAAGTTTAAGCAGGTGAATCACAAGCCGAGGTTGTAAGATGGCTGAAAGTTTCCAGTTAAGTGGTCTCCAACCTTTGGAGGCAATTCCAGGAAACTGGAATAATAACCTGAAGAACCGAGGTAGGATGCCCAACGGCCACAACACAATGGGAACCCAATATTTGAAAATTCTTCTAACTGTTCATTTTCTAACAGTCACAACATTTACTTCTAGGCCTGTGTGCAAGAAAACCAATGGCTCTACTCATCCCTGCGCAAAGAAGTAATCGTCTTAGGTGGTGCACACAGCATCGGCTCTGTACCCAAGTTGAATGGGTCTGTGTAATCTTCAGTGACGAGTCTAGGTTTTAAACGCCGACTCTTGACGTCTTCACATCTGGAGAGAGCCTGGAACTCGATATCTACCAAACAATACCATGGCAACTGATCATTATAGTGATGATGGACTTATGGTGAGAGCCGGATTATGTTGGACAGACGCACGCCACGTGTTTGAACGAGCGTATTCTTTCTAGTTGGTCCACTCATTAGTTTTCCTACAGCAGTGGGCTGCGGAATCCTACTATTGCTAAGGACATGGAATGAGATTCACTGCTCCAAAATACTTTTTTAAATAGCATAAGGCTAGTGTATATCTGTTAGAAGGGATCATGCTCCCTATTAACTCATCCAACATTGCTCCCTGAGCTACTGCATGTTTGACAGTGACACCTCAAAGCGCACGCTGCATGATCTTGAGTAATCTTTGGCGCATTTCTGTTATGTTGATATCAAGCTTCATTAAAGTTCTCTATTTTGTGTTTGTCAATTTTATTTTTAAAACCATTGTACTATTGTATCATTGAGCTATCTCTAAAGAGATGGTTTGACTCTAATTTGTGAAAAGAGATTTACTAAAGATTTTGCTAGATTTCTTGTGAAGAATCTAACAATGAATGAAAGAATATCCAGTTCACTTCATTTAGTGGCAGAGATCCATTTAGCTTAGAAAACATCGAAGGTACTCCTAAAGGATATCTAATGATAATTAGTCGAAATGACTTTTTTCTGCAGGGCATGGGGTGTAATTATTCTAAAATGCATGGCCATTCATTGCGATTAACCTGGGGGCTTCCCCATTAAATCAGAATAAAGAGCACACTATTAATCTAAATTAATCTAAAAATAACTTTAATGCACTTATTGTAATGATAAAGGAGATGTTAAGTTTTCAAAAGTATTGCAAAAATGTTCCCTAATGAAATGTTGTTGTTTTTTAAATTAAATAAAAATAGTTTTCTTTGCATATTTAAACGTAAGCATTTTTTAAGTTGTTAACCTGATGCCAATTCTTTCTAAAGCTTTAGAGATTATACGTAAAAATCAATAATTCCCTCCAAGGAAAGCCTTCAGAATACGTGTTGTACCGGAACTTTTTTTTTTCTTCTCTGTGGTCGTTTCTCCCAGCCACTATTAACCTTCAGTCTTTTACGATTAACCCTAGGATATAAAATGAAACCGGATTAGACTACGCCCATGTTCCGGAAAATAATGAACTTGATGGGCTTCTTTTATTTTTAGAAAAGAACTTTGATATTTCTGTATGAAGTGAAAAGTGAAAAAATTCCAGTTGAAATTGGAAACAGGGTGCTTACAAAAGAATATCCCAACTTTGAAAGGCCATATTTAAAAAACAAAAAAAAACTTACAAACTTGATTGATCAATCAGTTCAAAGACTAAAGTTTCATTTTGAATAACATAAGTTCATAAATGTTCAATGTGACCGCCACGAGAAGCCAGAATACATCTACTTGATAATCAAACACCCCCACGTATTTGCAGCATGTCCGATGTTACACTTTGGTTGGCTGCAGGTATTCTGGCTTTGATTTCGTCAATGTCAGCTGGCAGTGGTGGGAAACTCACCTGTTCTTTTATGTACCCTCATAGAAAAAAAATTGTAAGAAGTTAGATCCGGGCTTCTTGCGGCGAAACTCAAGTTGAACAGTTTTGTACCGATTCAGTTTTAGCAAATTCAATAAAGCACAATGCCTTCAGCTGTGCGGTTGCTATCTTTACGCAAACATAGATGATTCGTAGAATGATGCCTTAAAGGTAAACTCCACACTCAAAACAACTTTGCTTAAAATGAAAGATGAAGGTCTCAATAATAACATAGCTTGTATAAAAATTTTCACTTCGAACTCAAAATTAATAAAATATAGGAAAAACCTCGATCGACACTGACACCATGGTTCGGCAACTGTTACGTCACAGATTCCAGAGAAGTGCGAAGGAGTTTCGAATTCGTGACGTCACACACACTGTACGCTATCGCAGGCTCTATCGCGGTTAGTTGTCAAGGCATCGCAATGACTATGAATATGAAAACAAGACAACGATTTTGATAACAGTGACAAGGGCGTTAGCAGAACTAAATGCTACTGCAACTCCTGAGATTACACCTCTATCAAGAACAGATGAAGGGGGCTCATCTGTTCTTGGCTCTATGCATTAAACCGTTGAAACGGGATCTTCTGCTTGCCGCGTCGGCGTGTGCAATCCCTACACAGCAGATAGGCCTACCTCATTCCTTCAGCAATTAACGCATGCCTGTTGTGATCGTTGTTCCTGAAGAACGCCAGGCACGTTTAGAGTTAGAAGACCATCTAGTTCCACCTTATCCGTGATATAGTTTCAGTGAATTGATATGGAACTTAAAACGGCGGGTGCGTAGACAAAGCATGGCGCTTCAAAATGAGCTGAGCACACGATGCTGTTTGGAGTTGATACCAGTTCTCGCTATCAAAAACTAATACACTGTTTTTTTTGTTTGTTTTTTTTGTAGTTATCTATGAAACGTGAAATTTCTATCCAACAGTCTATTACATATCCAAATAGAGAAACTGAAGGCATTCTGACATAAAACAGGTTAGCAAAATCTTATGATATGTAGAATCGTTCGAAGAGAAACCATAGCCTAATAATACCAAGTCTGTACACTCCCGTCGATTCCCATAGTAAAAAACGTGCCGTTTTCTAGTCCGTTTTCTGCTGATCGTACAAGCAGCGAACCTAACGGACGGCCCCGGAACTTACTGCTAACACACGCATCGTTATGACGTCAAAATTCTCCAACCAATGGGAAAACGCTTTGTCAGTTGGCTATAGTTCGCTTCGAGTTATCGTAAGTGATCCGACATATTTATTTTAACTGCGTTAATGTTTCGTTTAACGGCAAAATATTTAAACTTCCGAAAAAGAATTAGTTTATAGCTTGTTTATATATAAGAAAGAAAAAGAAGAAGCCGTAATATATTGTGATTGGAAAGTTAAAGCGAAGTTTCTTGAAAAATACACGCGATCTAATTCAAACATGATTGTGGGGCCGTCCGCTAGGTGGTTGGGCATGCGCAGATGGAAATCAGGAATCAAAGGAAACCCCGGAGTGTACAGTAGTACTAGTGTACAGACTTCGTATTATTAGGCTATGGAGAAACCAACGATATGAAATGAGTAGATCGCTCATGAGCTGCTTTCAGCGCCACCATCGTGTCCCTATTTGAAGGCCTGGTGGCCATTGCTTTGGTAGTCAAAAAATGGCTTTCATCGATCTTTACGTGTGTAATATTGCGTAGATAAACACACCAAAACTCAATGCCGATTTCTTGTTCAGCTTTAAATTGTAATAAAAGATATATTAAAGGTTCACCACTGACCTTTCACAGGTGTATTTTTTATTTTCTGCGTCTTAGAATGTTTTTCTCATGTAAAAATCCTGGTCTTTCATATCGTGATTGGTTGATTAGATGTATCCAACGTTGTTATCGTCGTTTCAGTGATACCAGAATGATTGTTTAGAGGTATTTATGAAATTATATACCGCATTTATTAAAAACCTTCTAAATTTGGGAGATCGCATAAGAAATTTCAGAGTACAAGCACGATGT
>JAHWFO010098272.1:2019445-2075612 GCA_023313115.1 Rhysida immarginata | reverse complement strand
ATTTAACAAGCATAATTAATGAGGATTTGAAATTTAGAAATTTGCACCCGGGTCCGAATAACGCATGCCTTCTTTAACGTGCAGCCGGCAAACGACTGCACGGGACCAGCGGTTTTACTTCCCTTCCGAATGAAATGCGTGATCTCAGGATTTTCCCTTGAAGAATCCTCGTCGTCCTCGGCCGGGATCGAACCCGCGTACACGGGCATCAGGGGCGATTATGCAACCACTGAGCCACCGAGGGAAACACGACAAGAGTATATGAGGAAGTGTCTCGTATGAAGAGAGGTTATTGTGATTTGTCCCCATATCCATAATAATGAGAGCAAGTCTTATCACCCATCATTATTTTGTTAAGGAGCTTAGCTAATTATTTATAAAGTATTTTAGTGTGTATCTACAGGGTGGTTTTGAATTGAGTGCAGATTATTTGGGAGATGATAGAAGAGGTCCTTAGAAGTATTTTTTGTCATATGAACATGGGGTTCCCGCAGCTCCGTTTACTTACAATACTGCATTGAACAATCAAATGACACCGGGACGCAGTGTGCGTTGGTAGGCTTAGATTATTTTATTTTTAACAATTAACGCAAGCAATCTACTATATGACTTTTACAGTAATTGTTCGAAATGACCGCCATTTGCTTCATAGCACAATTCGCAACGCCTTATGATGGATTGATGTACGCGTGGAAACAGTTGATTTGCACGGTCGCTGATGTCATCTGCTGCCGCGACAACACGAGCCGCCAATTCTTCTTCGGTATCTACGGGTTCGGAGTACACCATTGATTTTATGCTTCCCCATAAAAAAATCCATCGGTGTGAGATCTGGCGATCTCGGTGGCCAAGCAACTGGTCCGCTACGACCAATCCAACGACCAGGATATGTCTCATTTAGGTAATCTCTAACTGCTCTTGTGTAATGCGAAGGTGCACCGTCCTGTTGAAACCACATCAAATGTCTGGTCATTAGTGGAACATCTTCAAGAAGACCAGGGAGCTCCTCCTTCAGGAAACCAAGGTATGTTTGCCCGTTAAGACGGCATGGTAGGAGATATGGCCCAATCAGGACATTGTGAATCATGCCAGCCCAAATATTCAACGAAAACGATGCTGAAAACTGTTAACATGTGTTGCACATGGGTTGACATGAGACCACAGATGACTATTGTAGCTATTAAACATTCCCTCTCGCGTAAACGTTGCCTCATCTGCCCACAAAACCATGGAAGGACAGTCTGGCATCCTATTCTGTTGCTGCATAAACCATTCCGCGAAAGCACGCCGGGGATCATGATCATTGGGACATAATTCCTGCACCTCTCGAAGCTTGAACGGATGTTGCAGGTTGTCATGTAAAATATTCCATACAGTGGTATGACTAGTATTCAAAGCAGCTCCGACAGCACGAGTACTTGTCGATGGATTTCGGTTAAACCTTTCCAAAACTTCATCCTCTAATTCAGGGGAGCGTAACCACCTACGACGTCCACGCTGATGATTATCATGAGCGAATGTGCCTGTTTCTCTTAGACGACGATCTACTGCACCAAATGTTCGTGAATTGGGAAGAATTCTGTTGGGATAACGTTCAGCATACAAACGCCTTGCACCATCCATAGTACCAGCAGCACCGAGACACAGATGCATGTCTGCATAATCACTCCATGTAAAACGATTCATACTGTTCGTTTAACTTTACACATGTAAAAAGTACATCAAGTGAACTTTTTAAAACAAATATTTACCTACAGCTTTCCCAGAATGCGATGGATATCATGAAATCTCCTTGACGAAGTTTGTCCTAAGACTTTTCAACAAAGAAGCACATGCACCTTGAAATTTCTTTGCAAACAATTACTTTAAAAGTTCTTACAGTAGATTGCTTGTGTTAATTGTTAAAAATAAAATAATCTAGGCCTACCAACGCACACTGCGTCCCGGTGTCATTTGATTGTTCAATGCAGTATTGTAAGTAAACGGAGCTGCGGGGACCCCATGTTCATATGACAAAAAATACTTCTAAGGACCTCTTCTATTATCTCCCAAAAATCTGTACTCAATTCAAAAACACCCTGTATATACAGGGTGATTGAAATCGTTGCAGTTGCAGATCTTGCATTGAAGATTGTGAGTGATCCGCTCATCGGATTTTGGTGAACTTCTTATGTTTTGATTAGAATTTGTTGTTGAACAAATGTGCAATTGGATTTTTTTGTGTATCTCTTACGGTTTTCGAGATAGAATTTGGATGTGCCCTAATTTGCATTTTTGAGATGATGAGGGGTGCTCCATCAGATAAAGAACCCTCAAATTCCTATTCATTCCCTGTATTGGAATTTATGTAACTACACTGGTATCCAAGATAGGAAGGGGGGTAGCAGACTTTTGACTCGCCCTGTATATAAAGAAGAGAGTTGTTTGTTTGTTTTTTGTTTCTTATACAAATCTACATTTTATTCCGATGCAGGCCGTAAAAATGATATTACGCACAGTTCGAAAGGAGCGGCCCGCAAAACACAAGGAAACGCACCAAAACAAATTCCTGGCCTCGCACAATAATTCCCTGCATCACGTGGATTTTATGTTTGTAAAAGAGAAAGTTTTTAACATAATTAACAAAAAGAAAATCGAAAATTAATAACATGATAGAACTCAAAAGAATGTCGAAAAAAGAATTTAGTAGTTTTGTTTCATTAGCGTATCTACCGAGTATCAGTAATATGTTCGTTAGTACCTCCCGCACTGGGCCTCCGTAGTGCCGTGTCATTTAATTATAACCATCCGATATGTAGTGCAAAGCCTCAATCTCTTTTATTGCTAAAGACAATAAAAAGACATCTAGCTTCTTAGATAAAATAACGATGGGATAATTGGAAATGCTTTTAATGGTTCATGACCAGTTGGCGAAGTAAAAAAAAATTCCGCTCATTAATAGTAAACATACAGTTTCTTCTGCCGCAAAAGAAATCCCCAATCTCACGAAAAAAAAAGCGGCACCTTTTTACAGACTTAAATTAATTTTAGAGTTGTTTTTGTGGGATATACTCATCAACCACTGATAGGAATAAAATTACATTCTTCCATCCTTAACCAATTACCAAAAACTCAGAGAAAACAGACGAACATTTTGTTTAAGTTCATTAGTTTATTAGTTTATTACATGGTTTATTTAGCACCCAGCATTCTACCTCTTGTCGGGAGCACTCACCACTCTACCTGGTCTTTTCTCAAATTAACATTAACATAAAAAAAATCATAAAAAAAAATTAATTGTAATTCATTGAAACGATTAATGTAAATTTTTTTTCACATTATGATTTTATGTGAAAGTTCGAATAAGAATTTGATTGTTTTAAAATGTAAACCATTAAAAGCTCCAAGCTGCAATAATTCCAGCGTCCCTGGTGGGTAAATTTATTTATTTATTTATTTAAAATTGTAAGCAACAGGCTGAGTGCCCAGTAACAGCTTACAGATGAACAATTACATTGAAAGAAAGAAATTAAAGTACGATAAATTTATAGATAATAAAAAAATGAAACCCCTGAGTGGACACAGCCAAGGCCTGGGAGAAGTTCGGGGAGAAATTGGAGGCAGACTATGGTTCGGCAAACAAGGTATTCTGGCAGACCGTGCGCCGCCTCCGTGGAAAGAAGTCTCTTTTAAGAGTGCAGATGGGAGGCTTCTGAAAACGGAGGAGAGCGTATTGCATAGGTGGAAGGAATACTTTGCATCTCTTCTTAATCCGGTGACAGCAACAACTGAGGCACATGAGGTGCAGCTTGGAGCGGAGAATAGTCACGTTAGTATCACTGAAGCAGAAGTCAGATGGGCAATTGAGTCCCTGAAGACTGGCAAAGCTGCAGGTGAAGATGAAATCCGGTCCGAGTTGTTAAAGGTTTTAAATCAGGATGGTATCCTGTGGCTGACTCGAGTGTGCCAGGTTGCTTGGATATCTGGACAGGCCCCTAAGCAATGGCAGACAGGAATTGTGATCCCCATCTTCAAAAAGGGAGATCAGAGAGATTGCAACAACTATCGAGGCATCTCTTTGCTCAGCATTCCTGGGTGTAACGTACCTAACGTGGGGTGAATGTGGGTTTTTAAAGAATTACAAAAATAGCGCATATAATTAAAAGGTTTTATTAAATAAGACAGAATTGACTTGGGTAATTACATCTTCTTATTATTAAGAATGATCGCTCACGCAACCCTCTTGCAAATTAACCTGTGCGATCACCAGAAAATGCTTAACTCTTAATTCGAGTAATACAAATATAAAATAAAAGTAATAAACAAATTTGCAGATTTCTAAGACTAAAACTTAAAACGCCAGCTTTTAACGACTAAGCCAATTGCCTAACGCCAGCTGTCTATTATTAAAACACTCGAGAACTGACGGTGAAATAACCCCTTTCGGAGAAATAACTATTGTTCAATCTAAGAGGTTCGCACCACTTCGGAGTGAACTTCTTTCCAAAGTTAACTTTAAATTCTATGAAAGACCTTCGGCCATTCTGATCAGGTCTATAACTACCGACCCAGCTGTCGCACTGGTCTCACGAAATAATCAGGCGCTTTAGTAAAAGTCTATCTCTATATTATTTCTAATTCTCTCATTCCACAATACATGAATATCATCACAATTAATTGATCAGGTGAACGAAAAGTCATTCTCTTCGGACAGCGCTCGCTGTCAGGATTTGTACTGTGAGCGACGAGACCTCCTCGTCCTGGGCTTTGAACTTTAACCTTTGCTGAGAATTGTCGGAAGGTCTCTTTCGGCAGCCGATGCATCCAACGCCCGACTCCTGACGACCGACCTCTCCTACGGCTACTTTCTTCTGACTGTGTTGGCAACGATGAACTCGTCGCGTAGCCCTTTTGGGGGGAGGACTACTGGAACCCAGGGTCGTAGTTGCTCGTCTGGGATGAGGGTGACCACACGAGAACCTAATGCAAAAGGGGCAGAAGAAATATATGTTAATGTTAGCTGGAATTAAGTTGTCTGCACACGCAGCATTCGCCCAAATACAACCACACACAGAATCACTCCACCAACGCGCAGCCCGCAACTCGCACTCACTGGGTGAGAGAAATTTGCGAGTATCGCAACGCGCTACGCAGGGAACACCGGTGCTATGCGCGCTTGCGTTGCTCTCGTCCTTCACATCCACGTAAATCAGCCTTGCGTCCCGCCTTTGAATCTGTGGCGATGCTACTTTATTAGCTGAGCCTCCAAAGTCGTCCGCTCTATGTAAGGCTTGGTTGGTCGGCTCTTTATTGAAAGCTGGCCGACGCCTTTTCCACTGACGCGTTTCAACCGGGGCTGGTGAGCTTTCCCTTTGTGGCGTTCGGGAGGTAACGCCCTCCTTGTTCCCGCGACGAACACGGCGGATCTTCTTTTTTCCCGTATTATGCTCGGAATAAAAATTGGAAAACCTTACCTGCCGCTCGTGCCCGCGCCCGGAAGAACCTCTTAGCGCCGAACGCCCGGAAAGCTCCACTGCCTCACCCCGATTCACGAAAACGTCTTTCTTCATCCGAATCTCAGGTAACAATCCTCTACCTTCACTCTTCTCCCCTCCTCGTCTCCTTTCCAATCTTCCCCTCTTTTTCATTGGCTCTCGCCGCGTCTCTCCTCTAACCTCTCTCTCTCTCTCTACCAATCTCAAAACTTTTATTTTCCTCCTTCTTTTTCACATAAGGCGCTTTTATCATTGGCTTTCGACCCTCCGCCGTCGTCTGCTTTACACGTCTCCTCACATGTACTGGGGTTTGAGTGCTCGCTATCGCGACCCCACCCAAATCTTGTGACACTGGTAAAGTGTACGCTAAGTTTCTGGAGAAGAGAAGTCGGGAAATAGTCGACTCCAAACTGTACGGAGAGCAAAAAAATCACATGCCGAAGCACGACGGATCACATCTTTGCTCTAAGGCAAATCTTTGAGAAATCCTGGAGTATGCAAAAGAGATCTACGCTTGCTTTATGGACCTCGAAAAAGCATATGACAGAGTTCCTCGGGAGAAGCTCTGGCAAGTGTTGCAAGAGTATGGAGTGGATGGACAATTCCACTTCATAACCATAATTTAAGCCAGAGTCAAACTTTTAATCAAAGTATCATATATATAGTTACTTATATATACACTGAACGACCAATTTATTAGAGACACCTCATACGGAAAATGAATCGGCCTTCCAGTGACACCCGAACAATGAATCAGGCCGAAACGGTGTATAAAAGGAATGCATTGGATCACAAGTTGCAGTCAGCAGCAGAAGTGGATTGAATATGGGTAAATCCAAGTATTTGACCGACTTTGAACGAGGCATGATCGTTGGAGCTCGACGGGCGCAGTTTTTTTTTCAATTTTACTATTTTATACTTTTCATCATTTCTCCAGTACTAGCAACATTGTCAAATCCAGAAGAAGGAGGTAGCGAAGATAAAAAAGTTAAAGAAGATTTGACAAGGAAGAAAGGAAGAAGAAAGGAAGCCGTCCCCCCGAAGAAGAATAGAACAGGCGGAAAAAAGAAGCAATACCAGAGAAAAGACAATTGGTGGAGGAGATAGGCTGATTCGAAAGCTGATTGGCGAACGCACAGCGCAGAATCGGCCCAGGATCCATCAAGGGGAAATAAAAGGAGAGGAGCGAAAAGGAAGAGACAGAGTGAATGATAGCGAGCGACTAATGAAAGATGGATGGAAGACCGACTGATCCATCGAGTGAGTGTTCGTGGTAACCAGTAAAATCTCGATTGTTTGAACTTTTCATTCCAAACGCTACAACAACTAACGCGTGTGAGTAATTGACTTTTTTTTCGAGTGAGTGACCCTCCCCCCCGAACTTTACAAACTTTTAAATCACATCACCATGGAGAACATGGTGATGATGATTTCTGATGGCCCCTTCGCCGTGGGGGCGTTTATGAAGGAGCTAAAACGCGTATACCTCCTGTTCTTCCTTCAGGTGATCCTGCTGTCAAGGTTGTCCAACGTTTCTCTCCGACTGAGACGAGGATGTTTTGTCGACAACGTAATGTGTCAAGGTTGGACAAACCACCGTCCACCTGGTTTATGCGGAACCCGGATATCTTCCCATTCTTATCCGGGGTGCTTCGCCGATGATGTCAGAAAAATATACGAAGGATTACATGTCCGACTACGGGGAGGTTCGGAAGGTCTCGTATCCACAACATCCGGATTCTCCCCTGCAGGAAACCGGCGATATCGTAGTCAGCATGATCCTTCATAAGGACATCCCGCAACACCTTGTGATGTATGGGGAATGTGTCTCCATATCTTACAAGGGGCAAAGGCAGTGCTGCTGGTACTGCAAGAAATCATCCCACGCATCGTAGACAAATTTCATCGTTGCCCGGAGAGGACTGATGCAGCATCAGCAGTTCCATCGTCACCGCCTAGGGATAGGCTGTCCCAGGAAACATCGATGATGACAGCATCTGACAAGCTACCTGTGCCACGCAGAGCTTCGCCGCCTTCTCCTCCACCTCGAAGACTGCAAGCGTCTCCATCATTACCGCCTCTCCCTGCAGAACCAGAGAAGGAAATGCCACCTCCTCCACCGCTTCCAAAGGTTCCAGAGGTCGTTCCTACCCTTCCTCAGCCATCGAGCGATATTTCGATGATGGGAGAGGAAAGCTCTGCAGAAGAAGATGTCAATGTGTCACTGGGTTCCGGATCGGTGTTTGCAGCGGAAGAATTTCCAGCCCTTCCTCCGCCAGCACAAGCATCGATGTCGCAGCCACTGCGGATAGCTTGTTATTCTTTGTCATCATCAGCTGGGACGCCGAAGACATTAGCACAAAGCCAGCAAGATCACCCTAAGACGAGGAAGAGTTCTCGCAAGAAATCGAGAAGACACCGTAGCAGAAGGGATGGGTGTAATGCTTCTTCTTCTACCGAACGAGACAGCTGCGCAGACCGTCGGCGCAGCCATTCTTCGTCCTCGAGTCGAGCTCGATCTCCGAGGAGGAAGACTACAGAGCCTGTCACAACACCTGAAAGGCTGAAGTCTCCATCGGACACAGGTCAGTCGTAGTCATCCTAATTCCTCAATGAAGGTCATATCCCTGAACGTACGATCCCTTGGTTCTTCTTTCAAGCAATCGGTCTTGTCAACTTTTATTGCCCTGTACAGGCCAGATATTCTTCTCCTACAAGAAGTGAAATTAGATCCTTCACAATGTTTTTAAAATATTTCTGGCCTTCGCAGTCAATACCCAGACGGACATTTTTTTATCAACTCTTCATCGCCACACGGGAAGGGGGTTGTTACCATCGTTTTTAACCCCTCCTTGGTGGTGGTGAATTGTGTGTTTGACTGCGAGTACAGGGTGATTTTGACGGACATTTCATCATCCGGCATTGAATTCCGATTGCTTATTGTGTATGCTCCATGTGACGTAGTAGAGAAACGAACTTTCTTTAACGACATGGACAGTTTTTTGTGTACATCGTTACCTGTAGTGATTGCTGGGGACTTCAATTGGGGGCTCTACGTCGTCTTTCTTCGAACTATCCAAAGGGGTTAGGCAAGGGTGTCTTTTGTCCCCTCTTTTATACATTTTCTATTTGGAGCCATTACTTCAGTATTTAAATCGCCACAAAGATGTTCGAGGATATGACAACATCGATCAACATCCGGACGCTAGCTTATGCCGACGATGTGGTTCTCTTCGCATCTGATGCTTATTCCTTGAACATCTTTAATGTCACCTTTAAATGCTTTAGTGCTTCGACGGGGAGCTCCATCAACCTCGTGAAGTCCAAGGGCATTGCTATTGGGAATTGGTCGGCTGATGATCTGAAGACCTTCCCAATAACATGGTGTGGCCAAGTGACAGTGTTAGGCTACGTCCTCTTTCTTACCGAATAAAGACTCTAGCCACTGGCAGCAAGTGATTGAGAAATGTGTTACCTGCCTTCGCAAGAATTTTCGTTTTCCTACCTCGATGCTCGTCAAGGTGAGGTTTATAAAATCTCATGTGTTATCACTACTGAGCGCTAAGTACCTATTCACCTTGCCATCCCATCGGCTTCAGGAAAAAGTGCGCAGAGCAATTGTGAATTGCGTGTGGGGAAATAACATCCGGTGTCACACGCTTCGTTCAGCTTATCTTTTTACCCCATTTGAGAGGGGGGGACTCGGACTGCCCGATCTACGATCATATTTAATTGCAGCTAGGATGGCTGCTATGATTCGGGTGTTTCTTCTCCCTCCTCCTATTTGGGCAAACTTTGTGTTTTTGCATTTGCGTTTCTTTTTTAAGGTGAATAGGCTGCCGTTTCCTGCTTCGCTGCCAGTGGTTATAACTCATACACAACCGGACTTTTTAAAAAATTTTCAATTAGACTGTGTGACTTTTATTCCTGGATTGCGTCAAATAGAACCCCAAGAGTGGGGTCACTTGAAACTGTCATGGTTCTTCCAGCAGACCTGTCTGAGTGTGACCACCGACATCTTTCGTCTGCACTCAGATTATCCGTTATCGGGCATTTTGAAGGCAATCAAAATGGTTGCCTTCGAACGAACTGTGTTTAGCTTTCAATGGAAATTGCTGCACCACGGATTCATCACTCTTCAACGTTTACACCTATGGAGAGTGGTGAGGTCTGCTGGGTGTTTATTCTGTGGGGTTGAAGAATCCGTTAAACACGTTTTTTATGAGTGTCCATTCGTTCAGCCCATCTGGGACCGTTTCAAGCAGTATTATATATAGATTAAGGAACTTTACGTATCATTCTGTGCGTTTTTTGCTTGACGGTCCTTCCGGCGAACCATATAAATTGGACGTAGCCGTGCCTATTATGTTCTTGAATAGAGAAGTGTGGTGTGCCCGTGTGGAAAGATCCTTGGGGCATATGTCATCTTCATCACCTTCCTCAGTCTGGAGGAAGGCAGCTTTCCATCTGAGATCCTTCCTGCAGCTCGAATGGGTACGGCCAGGTCCGTTGGTTTTTAAACGCAAGTTTACATCTTCTAGGCGTTTGTGCTCGGTCGTCGGAGGGGACCGTTCTTATCTCTTCACCTTCCCGACCGAGTTGTGATGGTTCGCCGGAATAACGAATGTCTTTCATTGTTTTCCAGTAACAGTTATGCAAATCATTTTTCTGACCTCTTGTCAATGTCTGCCAGCTGTTGTTGAATCTTTTCCCACTCGTCCATTGTGGGAATGTATCTACCCTCCATCCGTTCTTTGATATCTTTGATTTCTCTTTTGAGTTGACTTATTGAAACGGATCCTTCCCGTTGGCCTTCACCACTCTCGACAACTTCTTCTTCATCAGTGAGGAAAGGCAATCCCATTGTGTCAGAATCGTCGTCTTCTTCTTCGTCCAATATTTTTACCTTTTTGGTTTGTACAGATGCCTCTCGTGTTGTAGCTGGGCCTGTGAACTCCTCAGTACTGTTTAAAGCAGGATCAGTCGATCCACTTTCATTTAGTGACTGAGAGCCAACAGAAGTATCCAATTGTTCTATTTCACACAGTCACTTTTCCACGGTCGACTTATCTTGAGTGGTTGCTACTGTCTGAGTTCGCGGTTTCTAGTGGGACCAGTTGCCTGCCTGGGTGGACCGAGGCGTTATTGCATCTTGGATGTATGATGAACCACGAGGAGACGAACCTCTTAGCCCAGGCGTCATCAGCTGCCGACTTGGACTGATAAAAGAAACCTCACATTTATTTATTATTATTGTTTATCCGACAATCGGCAAGTTCATGTATCGTAATTGTTACATTCAATTAAATTTACTTTAACTCATTCATCACCTTGTCCCGCTCTGTTCTTACAATCAAAAATCCTTGACAAATGTTTTTTGAGATAAATTTAGATCCTGGATAGAGTGCCAAAAAGTACATAAAAAGTGCCAAATTTTTCAAGAAATGCACCGAATGAGATAAATATATATAGATACACACAAAAATACTTTATAAATAATTAGTTAAGCTCATTACCAAAATAATGATGGGTGATAAGACACGGGGACAAATCACAATAACCTATCTTCATACGAGACACTTCCTCACATACTCTTGTCACGTTTTTGCTTGCATTCAGCAAAGCAGCTTATTTTAGTAAATTTAGTGTAAAATTATCCTTCTTTTTTGTTTTTTTTTTAATTCACATATTTTATTGCGATTTTAAATTAAATTTGCAAAAATAAACAAAAATACCGAACACTCAAATGTCCTACCCCAAAGTACACGATTGTAAAATCGTGATATATTGCAAAATTTCGTGTTGAAAGCTCACCCGATATATCAGTTGCCATGTTCAATCTCAAGTTATGCAATTTTCCCACCAGGATCGCTGGAATTATTACAGCCTGGAGCTTTTAAGAGTTTACATTTTTAATAAAATCATTAGTTATTCGAACTTTCATACGAAATCTTAATAAATTCCTTGCAAAAAATGTACGATAGTCGTTTCCGATGAAGTAAAATTAAATTTTCTTTATATTATTTTTTAAGTTATTGTTAATTTGTGAGAAGGCCAGTTAGAATGCTGAGTGCTCCTGACAAGAGGTGCACTGTTCAACTTGATTAAAAAATCGATAGAGTCATAGAGATAGATATATACCAGAGGTGGAAACTCAATGCTAAATCAAGGGACTTGGGATCAAGTGCTCGCCAGGGCGGCGCTTCGATTCCCTTGAAGAATAAGCAGACGACGTTGTTGCTTAATATGGCATTTCCAACGTTCAGTGTCCTTAAACAGAGCGCGCGTTTCATATTAAATTTTAATTTTCACACTATTCTTCTTTTACTCCTGGAGAGTGCTCTTTCAATAATAATAATAATAATAATAATAAATTATAAAATGAAAAAAAATTATGCCCTGCTACACCTTTGTCTTTTTTTAATTTTATGAATCCTTATTTTTTTATTTCACTTTTTAAACCAAAAAAGGAATACTCTTTTTTAAAGTAAAAACAAGAATGGATGAAGGGGGGTAAAAATATAAAAAAAATTTTTGTTTTAATATTTCATTTTATTTTTAGTAATTTTAGGAGGACAAACGAGTAATAAGTCAAAGTAGTAAATTAACTGTTGTAGATTATATTATAAAAACAAATTAATTGTTTGAAATTTTTGAAATTTGAAATTTATTCATCTAATAAAAAAGGGCCTAGATGTATACAAAAAAAAATTCACTTTTGTGAATTCATAATTTCTTTTATTAAGATAATTTCAAAACTCTTTTGGCATACTTTAATTTTTTGTTTGCATATTCTTTGGTTAACGTTTTTAAATACTGTTCTAATCTCATTTTTACATTTTTAATTATGATATTTGCAAATACAATTCAGCATGAAAATGAGAACAATATAGTGATTACCAAGAAATAATTGGATGGATTTCTTGCAAAAGTTTTTCTGCGATCAACTGTCAACCGAGATGTAAAACACCCTTTAAATCATATGATTTATGGGGTTGTTTTAATAGTCAAAGTGTTGGTGAAATGATTTTTTTTTTTGTGAGCGGCCGGTTCCATACAGAAGTTTATAATACAGAAATGATGGAATTCTTTGTCACTCAGTTATTGAGAAGATCTGTTCATCTGAAGATGTTATTTTCAAACAGGATAAAGTACCAGCTTATACGTCCAAAAAAAATAGGAAAAGAGAAATAACTGTCCTGAAATGGCCAAAAAATTTGCCTGCCATGAATGTAATCGAAAATCTATGGGCAATCATGATAAATAGAATACAGAAACCGTTGACAAAGAACAAAAAAAGATCTCACTGAATGCATCCAAAGTGTTAGACATATATTACACAGGAACTTTGCCCTGACCTTACCAATATCATCGCCCAAAAGAATTGGGACTGTTGTTACGGCAAAAGATGATTCTACAATATGGTAAAATCAATTATGTATATAAAAAAAGATAAGATATTTCCAATTTACCAATGAGTGAAATTAGTTTTATTTGCGCTGACGCATTTTGTAACAACAATATCTTCAAAGCAGTGATTAAATTTAATTATTATTTTACTGATTTTTTTATTAACTTGTGCATATAATTATTTCACTTTATTTATTTATTTAGCCAAATTTATTTAATTAATTATTTATTTTATTTTGTTTTATTTATTGCATATGTTTATCATTTAATTAATCTATTCTTATTATATTTTATATTTTAATTAAATTTTAGCTATTTTTTTATTTATTTAATTTATTTTCATCAAATTCCATCATAAATATTTTATTTTATTTACTCATTTATATTTATAACTTTGTCATTAAAACGCCAAAATGCAGAAAACATCAGTAAGCAGTCTTCATAGCGCCGCCATCTTAGTTTGACAAAAAAAGCTATGAGTTTCACCCCCCTGGATAGAGTATTGTCTTTTAATAATACATTCATTTTTTTTATCCCATACGGCTAGTCTCCTGGAAGAGGAAGATGCGAGCTGGAAATCCATCCAAATCTAATATATCCAACTCATTTGTTGTTCGTGTAGCTTACGCTCGTATTTGTGAGTTGTTTTGAGTTTTTTCGTAAGCTGGGTGGGAGGAAAGACTATACCTTTATCTCTCTCAGTGGGTTATGCATAGTATATAACCTACAAAAATAAATCCAAAATTAATATAAATTTATTAATCTTTTTGAAACGCGCATTTCACCAATTAGAGGCAGGAAAATGATACTTCCGTCCGCAGTTAAGAGATGTTGACCACGGATAAAGTAAAACGGATACGACACTCCTTTACATTACTGTATAACTCGTTTTTGTGGTGCCCTCCATTGGTTGTGGGAGAAAGTTATTTGTTCCACCGTGCAGCCCTCTTCCAGGGGAAAATTTCTTTTCAGTAGCCTACTATACATATGAATTCTTACTTTTAAGTTTTTATATTAATATTTTCTGAAATATTTCATAAATTAAACACAATATATTTCTATTTATTTTTATAAATAAATTTTAATTTATAGATTAATTTTTATAATGATTTTTAAATAAAGAGGTTTTACAAAGAAGACCTTAAATACATTTCAAAAAAGTTTATTGAAATAATTTTGAAACAAATGAAATATACAGGAACATATTCGTTATGATAATTAAATTTTTATTATAAAAGTATAATAAAATCATAATAAACTTTTATTCAGTTCTTCTGGGGTCATTTCTTTTAAATCGTCCCTTTCAACAAATGTAATCGTCCATTTCGAACACATGTATTTGAAAATAAGGTATAATTAATTTGTCTCTAATGTTTCATTGCATTTCATAATAAACATTAACAGTGTACTCACCTTTCAGGATCGTTCGGAAAACGAAAGTAAGATAATCTCGAAGTCTATATCCATAATTTCGACAAAATAAAGCAGCATATGCTCTTCCACCAGGCGCCATGTTTTCTCTGTGTGCTTTGGGCCCTCTGGTGGCTGTGGGAGAAAATGGGTTTTGAAAACTGGCTGAGTGTCGCATCCGTTTTACTTTATCCGTGATGTTGACTTTACAACTTCCAAGCTCTTGTACGTCTGGAACTTAAAGGATATCGGCAATCGTATGCAACCTTTCTACTTGCACTGTTTTTGAACACAAGTCGTGATGGTTTTGGGTGCTCAGATGGAATCGCCAAGCATGCAGTAGAGTTCGTTTTGTGCCGTGGTAGGATGTTGAGCTCTTTTCGATTGCGACTATGGAAAAAGCAATCTTGTGTTGATCACGCTCTTGTAATTGAAGAAAACTATGCTTATTCTGTTTTTCGTTTTACCTAAAAATGATACCGAACATCATAAATGGACGGCTTCAATTAACAGAAGAAAAAGAACGGAATTCAATTTAGACGGCAGATCAAGCATGTCTGATAATTGCGCCAACGCGTGACTAGTTGGGTGAACCCGTCGGAGAGGAATTCCGGAGTTGTTGTCGACACCAGGATTGAATGGCAGCTTTGGACCCTCTTCTGGAGTACGATAACGAGTCACCACACACCAGAGGCGTTGCAGCGCCTACAGTTCAAAGATGAAAAATTGCAGTTCAAAAATGAAAGACTTTGCACATTGCGACTTTCACCACTTCCCAAAGAAGAAAGAGCCCCTTAAGGGACATGAGTTGGTTCTGACGGCGAGGTAAACGCTGCCATTCAATCCTCGTGTCGACAACAACTCCGGAATTCCTCTCCGACGGGTTCACCCAACTAGTCACGCGTTGGGGCAATGCGTGGAAAGGGATGGGGACTATGTCGAAAAGTGAATAGTGCATTGCATAGAGGACAAATCTAAGTATCAGATACAAAAAGAATTTTGAAAATCGGTTAAAAAATAAAAAAGTTACAGTCATGGAGACCTTATTTATCAATCGCCCCTCGTATATTAAGAGAAATCAATATTTTATAGTCTAATTTTGTGTAAAAATGTGCAATAAAGTTAAACGGAACTGTCGTGTACAGAAGTGCATCTTCTTGCCTCTTGAAACTAATATTAATTTAAATTTTGAAGTTGAGCCTTGTGTACTTAGAATGTTTCTTAGTAATTTTTCCTGTACGTTAATTACTACTTTTCTTAGGTTATTTGCTCAAGGTGAGTGCTTAACATCTTCAGTTCGCTCAAATCAACATCTCTTAATGGTGGCAGCACAACTTCCGCTAGAAAAGGTCTACTGTAATCTTGATATAGGCTAATTATAATTTAACAGGGCCGTAGCCAGGACATTATTTTGGGGGGGTCGATTTTCAAAAATTCTGGACCTTTTTTTCAAAAATTCCACTGAGTCGGACCTTTTTGCATATTTGGGAGGCGGACCTTTTTCCATAATGGGATGGTCGTTGACCCCCCTCGACCCCCCCCCCCCCCTGGCTACGGGCCTGTTTAATATGTGTTTTTCAGTGAGACTGGGACTTTCTATGCTGTACTGAGACCATATGATCACAGTGAATGAGCGAAAAATTTTTAACTTCGCCAACTGGTCATAAACCACTAAAGATATTCCAAATCTCCTATCTACATATTATCAAAGAAGCTTGTATTGTCTTTAGCAAGAAAAGAGATTGAGGCATTGCAATACATATCGGATGGTTATAATTAAATGACACCTCACTACGGAGGCCCAGTGCAGGAGAGTATGACCGATACTCAGTAGATATGCCAATGAGACGATGCGGAGGCGACTTATACCGGAAAAAATTATTTCCAATTTTTGTCATTGAACAAAACTATTGAATATTTTTCGACATTCTTTTGAATTCTATATTGTTATTAGGACCGACAGATACTTATTTTTTCAAAATGTGCGTCCGTCTGTCTGTTAGTGCTCTAGCGTTCAATCGCTTCCGAATTTTCGACTTCCGTTTTCGCCATTCGACAACTTAGGCAAAACGACAGACTGCGTTCGTTCGTGAAAAAAATAGGTGAACTACTTCTGGTTCTAAAATTCACAAATAATAGAGGGGACCACGTTTATTACTATACAATTTCATGCATAAATGGCCTATGCATTGATGAATGCTTTTCTCTTTTTGCCATTAGACAATTAAGGCTAAGATATGGCATGTAATTATCAGTAGCTAATTTTTGTTAAGGAACTTGTTCCCATTAGCTAGTAGCTAAACGCTTGCTTCAACAGTACTTGCATACATAGAAACGCTTTAGCAATAGATTATGAAGAAAGCTTCAACAGTTGACGCTCGTTTCAATAAATAGGAATGCTTACATATTAAAGGGCTCTTATATCTTCAATTCTCTCCATTTAATCTTTCTGGTACTTGTATTCATTTTGAACTTTAGCCTACATGTCTGTTTGAAGTACGTTATTGTCTTAGCAACCAGAGGCTTCTTTAGAAAACAAATTCTTTCCTTTTTTTATCCTGGAATTCCTTAAAATCTTATCGGTCCTGGGCATTCCGGTTGCCTGACTTATCAATTTTTGATTTTCCTTTTCTTAAGAAATGTTAAAAGTTTTCTTATTTGCAAATATATAATCTACATGATGTTCTTAGAAGAACTGACGGTTTTTAAAATGGAATAGCAGGCAAACGGTGACAATTATTAAAGTTATTCTTGCAGGAGATTATTGTGCGAGGTCAGAAATTTTGGTACGTTTCCTTGTGTTTTGCGGGCCGATCTTTTTCGAATGCGCGTGATGAAGTTTTTGCATTCGGATGAGTTGGCGGGAATCATTGGACGTTCGCGGTCGGCCATTAACTAAAAAAAATCTAACATTATCAAAATTTAATAACAATATAGAACTCTCCATCGCATTTTGTCCCCCTCCGCTGAAGATGGCTACTTGCTAGCCGAAATACGTATCCGGTATTTCAAATCACCTTGTGTATTGGTTTATTAGAATTCTTGGCGTCGGCTAATAAGGTCATTTTGCGCCTTTTACACAAGTTATATCTGTACGCAGCCCGGGACAAACACAAACATCCATGCCCCCGACCAGGTGAACTCGAGAACTAGAAAGCCTGTTATTCCCTAGCCCTCTCGGCCACCTGGCTAGCCAATATAGAATTCAAAGAATGACCTAGTTTTGTTCAGTAACGAAAATTGGAAATAATTTTTTTCCAGGTAAATCACCTCCGCATTGTCTCATTAGCATATCTACCGAGTATCGGCCAAAACTTCGTTTCTATGTTTCGTACTGGGCCTCCGTAGTACCGTGCCATTTAAATGTAATCATCCAGTATGTTTTGCAAAGCCTCAAGCTCTTTATTGCTAAAGACAATACAAAAATCTCTAGCTTCCTTGATAAAAATGACTAATGGGATATTTGGAAATACATTTAATGGTTCATAGCCACAGTTGTCGAAGGTAAAAAAAAATCGTTCATTAAGTATGGGTCTTATGGCCATTTCTACTGCAAAGTAAGACAACACCCCCCCCCCCCCCAAATCCCACAAAAAGGCACATGTTAAGTTATAATTCCATTGGCACTTATACAGGGTGATTCAGTCAATTTCTGACCATTTCACTCGAATGACGTGCATTAGGGATAAACAATTGAAAGAATATGAGCGCCATATCGAATTTCTAAATAGTTGGAGTTTGTATTGTTGCCACGGCGCTGCATGAAAGTCGTATTGTTGAAAAATGGCGCCCGCTTTATCAACAGAGCAGAAATGCAAGGTTGTCGAATGGTATTTCGAGACAAAATCACCTGTAACTGTGCAAAGAAAGTTCCGGAAGGAGTATAAGTGTCGAGACGCACCCGGCTGGGGGTGAATCATGGATTTTATCAAGCAATTTCGTGCCACTGGATGTGTTAAAGGCAAGAAAAAAGGCGGGAGCGAAGCTCGTGTTCGAATGGCCGAAGTTGTCGAAAATGTTCGCACAAGGTTGGTCGATTCCCCTACCAAAAAATCTGTTCGCCGCCTATCCATTGAAGAAGGGCTGTCGTATACCACGACGTGGCGAAATTTGAGAAAGGGTTTACACCTGTACCCGTATAAGATCCATGTTTATCAGGAGTTAACAGACACTGGAAGACAGAAGCGACAACAATTTGCGATGAAGTTTGGAGCAGAAATGGAAGCCAATCAGGACATTGTGGACAACCTGTGGGTGTCAGATGAGGCCTTTTTCCATTTGTCAGGTGACGTTAATAAACACAACGTTCGTTTTGGGGGTTCCCAGCACCCTCATGAGATCCATAAGTCACCTCTTCATCCACGAAAGGTTATCGCTTGGTGCGCGATTTCCAAAAGAGGCATCATTGGTCCGTTCTTTTTTGAGGGCACCGTAACGTCACAGAGCTTACCTTAACATGTTGGAAACCTTCTTCATCCCCGAGCGTATACCGCTTCGACATCAATGGTTTCAACAGGATGGGGCTAGGCCTCACACCACTAATGAAGTGCTAGACTTTCTCAATCAGAAATTCGGAAATCGTGTCATTTCAAACAGGTTTCCAGATAGATTCAGGGGTGGCTTTCTTTGGCCCCCTACGAGTCCTGACCTAAACCCATGTGATTTTTATCTCTGGGGGTTCCTTAAAGACAGTGTGTTCACTACAGCACCAAGAACCTTAGACCAGCTGCGACAAAGCATCGTCGACTGCTGCACCCTTGTGGATGCAGAAATCCTGGATAGAGTTATGAACAACTTCACCATTCGGCTGCGAGCAGTTCAAAACGTTCGTGGTGGCCACATTGAGCATATCATCAAGACTTTTCCACGGGAATAAAAACTCTGAACTGCCTAAAATATCATACTGAAATGCTAAGTTTGTAAACATTAATGGGTCAATAAATCATAGTACTGAAATGGTCAGAAATTGACTGAATCACCCTGTAGATTTCATCTAATTTTGGATTTGTTTTTGTAAGTTATACTCATATGCAAATAACCCCCCCAAAGGGATTGATTTACCTTTCTCCATCCCCACCAGTTAAACAAAAACTCAAGCTCACTCACTGCATCTAGTCTAACTGCACTCTTCAACTTTTGAAGTGGTGAAGCAAATGGCATTCCCTCCACAGCTTTAAAATCTAAAAAATTCTTCAGGGGGCATAATGTAGTACTAGCATAATGCTACACCCAACGTAAAAAATTTAAACACATTTAATGAGGCAAATTGAACCTCTCAAGTATAACGACCTTTTGTCAGTTAGTAATAATAACACATCTAAAGTATTGAAAATATCATTTGAAAACTTGATTTCTTGTCGGGAGCACTCAGCACTCTACCTGAGCCCTCTCTCAAATTAACATTAACATAAAGTAGCCATAAAGAAAATTTAATTTTAGTTCATCGGGAACGATTAGTGTAAAATTTTTCAGGGAATTCATTATGAATTTGTCTGAACGTTCGAATAATTAATGATTGTTATAAAAATTAGTGTGCAATAATTCTAGCGCCTCTGGTGGGAAAATTGCTTAACTTGGAATGGAATATTACATCGGATACATTGGATGAGCTTTCAACATGAAATTCTGGAGCATATTACGACTGTATGTTCTTAGCGAATGGATGGTTACCGAATTTGTTACTTTTTGTACGACCTTAAAATATTCGTATTTCTTTAGTTTTACAAATTAAATTTAAAATCGCAATAAAATATGAGAATTTAAAAAAATAATGATAATTTCGCATTGAATTTACAAAAATATTTTACCACACCTTCTGTCTGAGTCCTTTGACACACAAAGATGTCGCGGGTCTTGCGGGTCACGCATCTGGAAAACATCTAGAGATAATACATTCATCAGTGAAGGTTGTATGAAACACTTCCATCACCTCGTAGTCGACATGCGATGCATAAAGATAGTGATCTTAGTTAGAATCTCATGCCGCAAAAGGAGGTGTCTATAACGTGGAGATGTCACAGAAATCCTGACAGATCCTTGGGGTGTAAAACTTTTCAAAGAAGAACGGACCAAGAATAAAAGTGCATTCACGCCACGCGTGTTCGCCCAATAACGGCTGTTCATGCAGGACGTGTGGGTTATCTGAACTCCATAAAATGCGAGAATGACTTTAATAACTGTCATCGTTTGACTATTATTTCACATTAAAACCGTCAGTCTTACTTAGGACACTCTGTATGTTATAAAAGATGTAACAAGTAAAGCTTATTTTATGAATAGTTTAGGTTTTTCTGTTGCCTGATGGTGGTTTGTATGTATCCGTGGTAACTCTATAGCTGCCGCCACATAAGTTGAACGACATGGTGACGTCATTTCTGACGCCAGCCAATAGACGTTAACGGGAAGTAAATCGCTTAGCTATTCCATGAAACATCCGCTTTCGTTTTCGAAACATTGTTTGCGTATTTATATTTAGTTTTCTATTTTCGTTTTTCCTTTTAAATAGATAAATGAAATTAATAAATTAATAAATTAAAAAATGAAGCAGAATAGTCGACTCGAATGCAATTTGTTTTATATTAAGACTTTTAATAGGCTTTCTACGTTTCAACGATATCTCCACCATTACTATAGTAGAACAAGTGCATCATGGGTAAAAATCCAGACAAAGCATATTGGTGAGATGACTTACTGCGCATGTCAAAGAGATCGTTCAACTTACGTGGCGGCAGCTATAGCTCATTTGTTGCTGCTGTCTGCTTGCTAGCCTAGACGGCTGAGCTACTTTTCTTGCTATATGTTACATTGTTAGGTTTTATTCATCCCGTTGAAAATAAAAGTGAACATGAACACCACTGCGTGATTATTACGTCAGTAAATCAAAAACCAGGTTATGAGCCCAGGTTGCGGATTCGTTACTCTTTGAAGGAATCTTCCAAAAGAAATGGTTAGAGCCATATAAGCCTCACTAGAATTTCAAATCCGAATCAGAATCCGAAGTCAGAATTTCAAAAATTTTAAATTTTTTAGTACACACGCAGAAACTTGCTCTGTTTACGCGATCTGTTTGTCTTCATCGATAAAATTGGGTTCAAAACTAAAAGTTCCACACTTTCAGTGCCTCTATCTCCTAAACGGTTGGATCAATTGAAAAAACACCAAGAATAAAATATTTCTCAAAATGTTGTGTACGACCTGAAAATACCATTAAAAATAGGGGTTTCCATTGCACATTTCAAATTGGACTTCCATATTCGAAAATGGCTTCGTTTTTTTTTTTGAGAAATAGAATACACATAAAACTCTCTCACATAAAAGTACAATAATTCTTCCATTGAAAGTATTCTGTCAGATTTGTATTTTAGAAGTTAGCTATTGGTTCAGTTTAGATGAGACACCCTGTATTGCCAATTCCCAAAGGAGAAATATGAAAAGAAAAGCCAAGTGCAGGAATTTGACACGAGAAGGCAGAATAGATACGCAAAGCCAAGGTTGGTTTGGTTTGTTTGGTATTAACGTCCTTTTCAACTGCCATGGTCATTTCAGGACGGCGTTATAGGGGCCGCAAATTTTGCCTCGCAAGAGTTGTTTAACGTGCAGCCGGCAAACGACTACACGGGACCAACGGCTTCACTTCCCTTCCGAAGGAAGTGCGTGATCTCAGGATTTTCCCCCTGAAAAAATCCTCGTCGTCCTCGGCCGGGGTCGAACCCGCGTCCTCGGGCATCAGAGGCGACACGCAAGCAAAGCCAAGGGAATACCCCCATCGATAATGGAGCCGCGAGGAGAAGAGAGGACCGAAAGAAGAAAGATTGGTTGGTTTGGTTTGTTTGGTATTAACGTCCTTTTCAACTGCTATGGTCATTTCAGGACGGCGTTATAGGGGCCGCAAATTTTGCCTAGCAAGGGTTCTTTAACGTGCAGCCGGCAAACGTCTACACGGAACCAATGGCTTTACTTCCCTTCCGAAGGAAGTGCGTGATCTCAGGATTTACCCCTGAAAAAAAAGAAGAAAGACGATTGGTCGCGGCACTGCGCAGAATCGGCGCAGAATCCTCCGAGGAGCAATAAAAGGAGGAGACGGAGGAAGAGAAGGCAGAGAGTAAGGCTTTCCGCACACGAAGCGACTAAAAAGAAACCAGTTGCAAACTTAAATCGCCAATCAGTCGCTAAATAGTTGCCGCCCGTTAATTTCAATTAGTAGCCGCACACGGTTGCAATTGGTAACCAGCTTGCAACGCGTTGGTGATCAGTCATCGGCAACGCGACATGCAGAGTTGCTCGGCGATTTATTTCTACAGTTGCTTTGTAAACGCCACGTGAAACGGCGAAAATGGTAGAACAATCCTTGCATTTAATCTAGAATCCAAATGTCATAGTTTTGTTAGCAGTATAATTTTCTATATACATGATTATCTGATTTTATAGCATACTTATTATCTTGATGTTGTACAGTATTAATGCCAGACTGTTAACTCTGTCCCAATTTTTAGGTAACAAATTCTTACGAAATACTTAATTCTTAATAAACTCTCTAGTGATATATTGTTTCCTATTATAGACCTACCAATTTTTAATTCTAAGTAAAGCTGATTTCGGTAGGTAAAAACGCTGGCAAATGATAAAAAAAAATGACATTGAACGTACTTTTTTTTATTTAAATTACTGATTTCAAAGAACATAGTGAATTAAAACTTATTAATATCTAACCAATTTATGTTATTTTTGGAACTTATTTATTAAGAAATTCACGTGGGGAAAATTTCGAAAGTTCCGTGTCGGCGAACACCAGCTACGGACGGGGCTTTCGTGATTTTTATTTCCCGAAAAGAATAATTACTTTAAGTAATTCATTTACATATTAAGTAGAATAATAAATTAATAAATGTGTAAATTGACAATGGCTTCAGGAACACGTGCTACTTACTATTTTATATTGAACTCTAGCGACGATTACGTTCATAAGAAAAACAGCTGACATACAGTATGCATACTGCCCATTGGCACTCATCGAAAAATAATACTGTACATAAAGCAAACTTGAATAATTTTTTCTGTCTTCTACGCAACGATTATAGCCGACAATAAAGATAGGCCAAGTTGCGGAAAAGTCACCTGATTATAGTTGGCCGAGCAACAATCCAAACTTCATTTAGAGAATAAATTGAAAACTACATATGAGGATTTTGTAGGATTTTCATTTACAATAAATTAGAATTCACATGGGCTTTCCAATAACTCAATTAACAAAGCTCTCTTGCTTTGAACAGTTTTCCCCGAAGAATCCAACTACAACTTCATTAAAGTCTGACTAGACACGATTACACAAGGTTTGCTTCCTCGTAAGGGCTGCAGTTATCCATTGGCATCGCTACTTCAGTTTTAAGATGGCGAAGCTTGTAAAAATACTGAAATGCATACAGTGACTAGATTTATATGTAAAAAGAATAGAACTACTTTATTTGCGCTCAAGCACTTTCTCAGTAACCAAAATATTTCTCCAGTAAATGCATGATAAAGGAAAACAAGCGCTTAACATAGTAGCGAAACATCGGGATGTCATGTGGTTGTAATTGGTATCACGGCTACGGAGATTAAATAAGGAAACCACCAATCCACACAAAAAGAGTGAGTTTAAAGAGTGAATCATTAAGCTCTTTTTGTGCGATTTGGTGGTTTCCTTATTTAATCTCCGTAATGTTGTGTGCACAGTTTTTATCTATTGGTATAAAAAACATCTCCGTAATGTTTTTATCTCACTACCTCAGGTCACGGTAGAAGGTATGGAGATCATGTAGAAAAGGTTTAATGTGCTTCAAAACCATTAACTTTTCTATAATCTTTTTCTTTTTTATAATCAGAAAAGTGTATAAGCTAAGTAAAAGCATTTCAAAGCAAAAATCTCTGTACGGAACTCTATTCAATCAATGCAAACTCACATGCAACTTTATTAGCAACTTAAACCTATCCACGGAGTACCGATGAGTCGTCCCCTCCTTTGTATGCTCAGAAGACATACTGTATTACGGATTACTTGGAGGGGGGGGGGGGCAATGGAACAACATTGTGCATCTTTAACATTATTACAAGAAACTATGGCAGTTTACACCTATCTGGATAGGCTTGAAAATTAGCTCATACCGCAGCTGCAAACCAAGAGTGCAGATTTCATCTTTTATCAGCGCAAGGTGCTCCGTAAAATTTCCGCCGCGTAATCCGTGACTCCTTTACACCAGCCTACTTCTGCGAATTTGTGAAACTGCTGCAATCATTTATGATATTTACTTCTAATAACGGGTAACATTTCAGATCATAACACAAAACTACAGTATATTTACTTTTCATTAATAATCAATGTATAATGTACATGGAGCCAATGATAGAAAATTTGGACGTGTTGCTTACTTTCCAAATTCAGTTGCTTAACTTTTGTTTAATGTTTATTGCAACAATGTGTGGCAATTAAAATTTGTAATTTAAATGGATATGCCCAGTTTTTTATTGGACAGGCTTTAACAATAGATATATTTCTAGTACAGTAAGACCCCGTAGCCAACAAGAGAGACAGGCCCCGGCCAACACCTTCTAGCCACAAGGCCTCGGCATGGAAGACTCTAACGTCAAACAGTTGGCCTTGCTGCCTACTGTATGACGTCAGAGTCTTCCGTGTCGAGGCCTTGTGTCTAGAAGGTGTTGCCCCGGCGCGGAAAAGTCACCTGATCATAGTAGTCCGGCCAATGATGCAACCTTCATTGTTTCCAACAAACGAAAAAATATTGATTGTTAAAATCCAAGATGGAAACAATGAAGGTTACATTGTTACTCGGACTATTATGGTCAGGTGACTTTTCCGCGCCGGGGCCTGTCTTTCTCGTTGGCTACGGCAAGACCCCGACTTGCGTCACTAATTGGGTCCAGAAAGTGTGACGTAACTCGAAACATCATTTCCTATACATGTGCTTGAATATTCATGTGGCCAAATATAGAGACGCGCATGTACATGTATAGTAATGCAAATACATGTTTATGTCTGTATCAGGAAAAACATATATTCAAGAATCATATTTGCATCACTGCTTCCAATATGGTGTATCTTTTCTTTTGTCTTAGAGCCTTGTTTATCATAATTGGGTAGTTTGCATGATGATTCACGATACACAGTTGCAGTTTTTATAATTCTTTTTGGGAAAGGAAATCGCACTTTTTTGATGCGGCGAAAGTGCGAAATAAGCGTCGTAACACCAAAACAGTAGTGGAAATTTATAAATGACGTAAGTGCGAAACGACGTAAGTCGGGGTCTTACTATAATAGACTTCTGATAATAATACATTTTCTTTTTTACACACACACATACACACACACGCAAACACAGCTTATTATATAAATAAAGATAAATAAATTGGCAATTACGTTTCATCATCTTTATTATTATTTATATCTACTCGTATAGCAGTCAGTTCATTTTTAGTCGCCTACGAGTTTTTTATGAAGTCCATTCAACCTCAAATTACCTTTAGTTGTGCGAAATAAAAAGAGGTAAAAAATCCCCCGCATACGAATGAGTAGATTTAAACACATAAACAGCGAGTTTAAGTGCCATGAATTTACAAAACAAATAGAAGAGGCCGAATTTTTTAAAACGAGCTTTATAGCTGTCTAGCAGTGGCCCTTGAGATCGTTTTGGATGGCTTACGGAGATGACATGGAAATTTTCTAAACCATTCAGTTCACTTATCTATCTACTTTAAAAAACATTTACTGTAACATGATTTAAAGCAAATAGAATTAACCTACCGAAATTTTTACTGGTAAAAAGGTAAAATTGATTTTTTGATTTGTTTTGTATAATAACAGGAATACATAGGAATAGTCATTGTATATTTCATATTCTTTAATTAATTTTCTTGAGGAAGATACTATGTTTAGATAAATATCTTTTGAGGAATGTAATTTCCAGCGGAAAGAAACTTTTCAGTCGACAAATGCAATTGCCATTTCTGAAAATTCAATTCTATCTTTACTGAAGATTTTTGGTCTACGTAATTTTCTGAATTTTGTAAATCGAATAACGTGAGCTTATCTTGGAACAAATTGAATTTCCATTGAAATTCCAAACGTTATGTTTCCTACTGAAATTGATCTCCTGAAAATTCAAAGTGAATAGCTATTTTAGTTTAGTATGGATCAATCGAGGGGTTTAGATTCGAGTGATTGAGTTCAGGATATAGTTTGAGAAAAGCAAGTCTTTTCGAACGATTTTCTCCAAGAGTAAATTTAGGCATGGAAACAAATCCTGCCATAAATATTGGAGCTTTTTTTTTTACTCAAACAAAACAACAAAAAAACCTCTTCAACTTCATTTCATTACTTTGGAAAAACTTCAGTTAATTCTCCATATCTAGATGTTAGAATTTTTCATTGCCTTTTCATTGATGAATCTCTCACCTCTGAAAATCGTGTTCGTCGTTAGGTATGTTGAGCTATGAGATTAGCTTATTTATTTATTTCTATTGCCCATATTAAAACAAAAACAACTTCAGGGTAGACCAAAAGGCAATGCTGTGTTACAGTCAAGCACTTTCGTTAAAGTAACTATTATTTAATATAAGCTGTCAAATGTGAATAGCAATACTCGAACAACTCAAACGTACTACTGTTGTCTACGTCGCATAGACGGACAAAGAACCAGGAAAGCATCCTGATTCATCTTTGGACAACTTGTGACATTAAAGCTCTATATTTCAAACAGACCTATTTCCATACATCAAGCGCTACAAGGCATAGAACAACTAGCCTTGGCAGACTGGCATTGATGTCAGAAAGCCCTCTAACAAAGTAGTCAATAAATAGCAACCAATAATTTGTAACATTAAAACATAAAAATATGAAAATTAAAATTCAAAAAGCTTAATATATTCTAGCAGCCCCAGTGGACGATAATGCTCCTCCCTAACTTTCTCAATGCCTCGAAAAATGCACTTTCGCAGCTGCTTAGCTAACACAACAGCTGGAACACACTTTGACTCTCTACCTCCCTTTGGTCCTTGACAAAAAAAGTTTATAAATTACACAAGGAAAACCAAATAGCAAAAAGGATTGGTTTTAACAGTAGTTGAAGCATTCAGTTGATAACTATCATCTCTTTCCATTAAAAAGAAATAAACTGTATTTGAAGTAAAAGCACTATCAATGGCTTTGAAAATGGAGGCCCCTGGCCGGAGGAGGAAAAAGATTAACTAATTGCCAGTTCAATTGTCTAGCCAAGGACCAAAGGCTGATCCAGAGAGCAATAGCGCATCATCTACAGAATGCATTGGCATCCATGAGCCCTCACTGTCTATTATTCCCGTTGCTGTCTTCTGGTTGTTGAGTTTGGTGTCAGTCTATCTCTCACTACATTCCTCCTATTCCACTCCATGGGATGGATAGCTTAATGAGGTTGTGAATATTTTTTGTTTCTCATTTATTCTAAATACATCATTAATATACAAGGATTGTTCAATAGATATACATGTATTCTGGACAGCTCAACGGAAAGCAGTTGCTTATATGCATTGTTTAAGTACTAGTGAGGCGTCTGTCACGCTTATTAGATGTTAGCTTCTTTCTAAGAGTTATGATTAAGTTGTCCATGGTAGACAATCCGTTCAAAGATAATCTGCGTGTTATTATTCAATTTTTGGCCGCTGAAGGGCGTTAGCCAACAGAACCTGGTGTCAACATCAATGCTGATCGATATGCAGACACCTTATAACGTTTACATGCCAGCATCAAGAATAAACGTCTCGGGAAATTCACAAACGGTGTTATCTATCTGGGTGATAATGCCCATCCTCATGTTTCCCGAAAGATTCAAGATCTGCTCGCTCGCATACATTGGGAAGTCTTAGAACATCCACCTTAAAATTCCGACTTGTCCCCATGCGATTTTCATGTCTTTGCTCTTCTAAAATAATCACTAAAAACACAGCGGTTCAATTCCGGTGCTGACGTAGAGTTTGCTGTTACGCAACGGCTCTGCCAACAATCGCAGGAATTTTACTAGATGGGAATATATAAATTAGAGCACCAATGGAATTCATTCCTTAATGTTCATGGAGAATTCTTTTAAATTCTTTGTATAAAAATTGCTTCCCAACTGCTAAACGTGTTTCTATTGAACAATCCTCGTAGAATAAAAAAAAAAAAGAATGATTGAAAAAGATAATTAAAAAAGCGTATCAATAACATTAAGTATTTTAACGAATGTAAACATAAAGAAGAAAATAATATATTGGGTGTCAAGTAAATAATCAATTTGTAGAGAGAGTTGGACGATGGAGGAAGCCACTGTGTAAATGTTTGCCGAAGCGATGGCAATTGGTCTTGCAGCGAGGTAAAGTTCAATATTAGGTTAAACATCATCTAAGATCGAAAGGCAGGGCATTCCAGTCAGACACTGCATTGTAAGAGAAATTATGGCGACACGTGGGAGTAAAGATGCTGTTAACTTCAAACTTACATCTCACTGACTGGACATCTAAGGACAAAACGAATTATCATTGAACCCTGGCAAGGGACAATGGGAAATCTTTCTTTGTTTTCTTTGATTTTTAAACCACTCTCTGTCTCTATCTCTCTCTTTCACCACGCACCTTGGGGAAGGATAGGCTTGAAGGAAAGTGTTCACTCTCTTAAAGTGCTCATGATTGTGTTAACACAATCACCATAGGCTCATTACTTTCTCTACGGCGCAAAACTTTCCAACAAAACATTTTCTACCTCTCTCCTTCTCTTCTCCTCCCACACACTGAAGCCTGTATGAAAATTCAGTGGAGGGGAAAGACCAGTACCAAAAAATTAGGAGAGGGGGTAATTTTCACTCAAATTCAATATACAAATTTATACTTCATATTTTAAAAATATATTACTTTCAAGCAGAAAGCGCGAATATCCCTACTAATTATTTAAATTTATTTCAATTAGCATAATTAAGTATCAGAAATAGTTTTCAACTCTAAATTTTTCTAAACTTTTGATGTAAACTAATCAAATGTAAAAATAATTAAATTTGCTTTTCATTAATATCTGTGTTACATGTAATGACAAAATAATTCTACAGAAATAATTTTTCTTTACGATTCTATTATTGCCGTTATTTAATTACATTATACAGTATATCGTTATTTTTTATTCGACCTTAGTTCTAACATATTGAATAATACACGTATCTACTTTCATTTTCAGTAATTCCTTCAAAATTCATTCATTGAAATATTCCAAGGTCTCTGTAAAATGCCTTGAATAAAATTAGTGGATGAAACCACAACGCTTCACAGACCATCCACACTTCAAACTTCGCCTCCAAAAAGTAGGTATCGAAAATAAATACGCATATGTTTGTGTACTACAGAAAAAGACAATATACAGGTACATAAAATTTGAAATAAACGATGGAAATGTTATTTTTTCATAGTGTCTGCTTTCAAAATATTTACAAGACAAATATGTTATTTATTTATATCTGTAAAAGTGAGCGTAGGTATTCCAAAAGCGTTTTCACTTAGGTGAATGATGTTCGGCATCCCTGCAATATATTAAACCAATGAAATTAATTAGTTCAGGCAAGAAGTCGAGTCCGACGTGATTCAAAGACGATTTCTCGCCTGAACCGATTAATTTCACCGGTTTAATGTACTTCAAGAACGCCGAACATCATTCACCTAAGTGAAAACGCTTTTGGAATAGGGTATACATGTATACGTTTTTGTACTGTATGCAAATCCACACCGTTTGTCATAGACACGCGAAATTCTGTACAAGAATTCTTTGAAACCAGGAGAAACTTACTGCAGATACACAGGCGTAGCAAGGGCGGTCAAGGAGTGCAAAGTACACCGGCGCAACGAATTAGGGGCGCTAAAAAGCTAGCTACGCCACTGTGCAGATATTAAAAATTCATACTCCAACCCCTTCTCTCTTATATAACCCCCACCCCTTCTTAAGTGTGGAAAACGACGTTTGTGACTGATGGCGCCATAGAACTAATACAATGATATCTAAAACAACTAATATATACTAGAGTTGTTTTAGATATCATTGAACTAATACTACTTGAGTGCCTATAAGGAGAATGGCGACAACCGGAACGGATTTTGATTGGTTAACGCTCCGGACGCCATAGTTTTCCCAAAATAGCGTGCCGTTTGCATTACAGATATAGGAAAATTAATAGTTTCGTTCCGTTTTTCGTTTTATTGTGTATGTTTCTTAATTTTTGCTAATAAAATTGCATTATTTAAGTTTAAAAGTTGTGGTTTTATTAGATACGCTTTAAAATTAATGATTGAAGTAGCGAAGAGGGAAGGAAAAAATATTTTTTCATTTTAAAGTATTTATTGTTTTACTGTTGTTCATAAAAATGTGAATCTCACAAAATAAAGTGATTTTTAATGATATAATAATAGATAAATATTTCAAGGAATGTTAAAAAAATTTTAATTTATATAATTTCAAGGAATTTTTATTCAAGGGTCATTCGGGCCCAACGAGCAAGATTTTTATCTTGAAAAATTTAAAACAAACTGTAAAACCAATAGTAAAAATAACATTTAAAAAACTCAACATATTTAAGTCATGTAATATATTCAAACGGAGAAAAATTTTGGAAAATGAAACTTGAAATTTAAGTTTTTTATAGATTGTGGCGTCAAAATTTATTTTTCAGTTATATAATTGCTAGACATTGAAGTGATCAACGAGGCCTGTTGACGAGCGTAGTTGTTAAGCGCGAAAAGTTTTGCCAATTTTATGTCTCTTTTAACACTTAGACGTAACTATTATAATTTTGGTTCATATTTTTTAATTTATTTGCAACTTGCAAACACGAGAAAGTGAGGTTAGAACAATTCCACGATAAAAAGAATGTAAAAGTAAATCTAGATTTTTTTTCCTAAACTAATCATCGATAATTGAGAAGTTTTTTTTTCATCTTTTGCAATAGATGTCAAATTTTATTTTTGCATAAATGTAAAATGTGTATAGACTGCTAAATGTAATCTCTTTGGTTTCATGCTAAAAGGTGAAACAGTCAACTCTCGAACTTGCTATCAGCTGATCAAATAATCACATTTATTATGAAAATTAAAACGTTAATGTACTTCTCCTTTTAGCCTCCTTTATCTAATATACAAATAAAAGTTTGGTAGGCTAACCAGCACTAACCATCTTTACATTTCTTCTTAATAAGCTGAAAAGTATCGTAAATTGTACCTCTGCTAATTCAATCGTTGGGAAAAACATGGCCGATGGCCCGAGTTGTCGCCACTCTCCTTACAGGCACCCTAAATACTACTAAAGTACTGGATAGGGATAAGTACAAGATGGTTCTTTAACATACAGAGTAAGCAAGAAACAAGTTTCCCACATCAGAAGGCTGTAGAATGCGTTCTATTGGTCCAAATGAGATAAAATTTGAACTACAGATAATTCAAATGATGAGCTTGACATTTATTAAATAAAACATTTTAGTACAAATACTCACCAACAGATGGCGCTCTAACACAAATAGTATTTCTTTGCATATATGGAAAATGTGAAACATCATGTACGTTACAGCGCATGCATATTAGCATTATTCTTCGGATAAAAAGACGACGGATTCTGCACGAGTATTAGTTACTGCTCTGCACATCATGCCTACGCTGCCTGAAAAAGCGCTACTGGTAAAATTGTTCTACCAGAACCAGCTGAACCCCGTTGCAGCTGTAAAGGAATTCCGTCGTGTGAAGAGTACTTTATTATGTTATTTCACATTGATAAAGCATATGAAATGTGTTTATGTAAAGCACTGTATAAAGAAAGTATGGACAATTCGTGCCAGGCAGCCATTTTGATGCCTATTTCGATACGATGATTGCCTCTTTTTTGCAAATAAGAAAGTGAACAATCAGATTTTAATTATATAAAACTTTAATGAAGCATCATAATAAATACCTATAACTTTTATTTATATCTTACGCTCATAGATGGCGACGACACCTTTCAAATTTATTTTTTGACGACACTTATTTGATATTTCATCTGCTACGAATAGCCCGGGCAACGCCGGGTACTTCAGCTAGTATGAGTTTGTACACTGTGAATATCGCATGAAGCCCAAGTTCTCACAAATGCTACAGGAATCATTCATATCTGCATCAAATCAAGTAATGAATTGGGGTTTGGCCTTGTTCTAGTTCTTTAGATAGGTATCCTGCTTTGTAAAATACGACTCCCATGAAGTTTATAAGATGTTGTTTTGTCACATTTCCTATTGTGTAGGACATAACATCGAAGTCTATCTGGATCACCTAGTTTGAAAATCGAAAATTTACCAGGTGGTTCCTGCACAATTGGGTGTCTACCATGGATATGATCAGTATTATATATGAATGGGCTATAGCTGTATACTAATTGTATACATAACTTAATAGTTAGGATTCAGTCATGCATATTCGGCTAAAAAGAGGGTATTTTGATTATGGAATAGTACACACGTACATGTGTCTATAGTTTCTATACAGAATGTGATCTTGGCATCTAGTTTATGACAAGCGCAATAGGAGTGTGGATGCCTTTTGAGGCGTTGTAGTTTCGTCCATCAATTTTATTCAAGGGATCTTGTTTCCCTTGTGGGTTGCAAATAATTAGCACGAAAATTAATTCAATTTCTCAGATTCAGAGATCTAAATTTGAATTTTATAAGTACCTCGAGACGCGAGCTTTTTTTTTTTTTTCCTGGGATTCGAGCAGCAGAAAAAATATTAAATTCTTGGGATTTTTCTTCGGTTAATTCTCAGTTCAGAAACTCATAAGGAACAAATTGAAAGTTAAAATCCCGCATGCACGAAGGAAATCAAGAAGAGGAGAAAATGACAGAAGGATAAACCAATTGAACTGTAAAAGAAACTAAAGGATAATGAAATTAGAAGCAATGAAAAAAATCCATTTCAAGGATTTGAAAAAAAATTACATTACTTTCTAAAACGTTGTTAAGTTTTTATTAGACAGGACAAGCATAATGAGAATGTACAATCGCATTTAGAGATTGGGAAGGAAAGAACTCAGTTTGTCATAAATTGGTAGTTTAAATTTACATCTTGAATAGTGAATCAACTTTATTTCTTAAGACAGGAAGAAAATTATTCTTTTTCAGTGGGGTTTTGATTTAAATAAATTTAGGGTTTCTATGAAGATTCAAAAGATTCAATTTTTCTGATTCAGATTTCTGGGGGTGTACTTATTAACAGAGATAGACATTTTCGAATGTACATATTAATAGTAGTAATGATGATAATCAAAAATGGCTTAACTCCCTCCTCTTAAAACACTGTTCACGATAGCAAGATATGAATTACCACCACAGGAATCCAAAACAAATCCGCTTTCCCAGAATACTTTAATTCAACATGAATATGCACAAATCAGACACATATGGCCATCTTTCAGCATGACTAAAAATTACAATGAGGCTTAATTTTTTGACAAACGGTAGAAATACAATAATAACACACAAGCCCATGAGAAGAAATATTTTAAATGATTGATTAGTTCTAGTCAATTGGAAAGGCCGATGGGTCCAATGAAATTACGAACTACTGTACTGTACTGTAACATAAAGGGCCATCACATTTCAATCGTAAATAGCTCGGCAATCGTTGGTCGCAGGTCAACGAACCGCACACCATTTGAAAGAGGGGAACGTCAAGTTTTTGTTCAATACCGATAGAGGTATCTAGGGTGCATCTGGAAGACGTAGGGAAGTCCCGTCAGGGTGCATCTTGAAGTTACTGTCAAGATGGCGAACGCATAACACAAAACCTTTTTGTGACCACCTCGATCCCCAGACCTGTTTGTGACGACTTCTTGTGGGGATGCGTAAAAGACTGTTTTTGTACCATCTTTCCGGCAAATCTGAAGGAGCTAATAACAGCCGGCATTCGTTAAGTGACTCCAGATATGCTTCAACATATCGGCTAGGAATTTGATTATCGGCTACTTGTATGCCGTGCAGCAGGAGGAGGACACATCGAACACGTATAAACAATTTAAGATTATTACAAACATTTTTGAAATGTGATGAACCTTTCTGTTACACCCTGTATATCAATTTCAAATTGCCATGCAAACTTTCAGTGACGATAGTTTCCAAACCGTGACATATAGGTCAAATCTGGCAAGTAGAACGAATTTCTAATAAAATTATCGTATTGTTTCACACGCCACAACACCCATTTCCATTTGAAAAAACTAAGTGTACCTCAAAATGTAGGTCCTCGTATAAATTTCAACGTTGGTGTACTTAGATGTTTTAATTTTCTTATCGGATTTGGAAATAAAATCCTATATCGGAACTTTTGGCCCACCCTGTAGAATCTTTTATAACGTAATATAATCCACGACTCGTTTGTTTCAGCGGATAATAAGAGCTACATGCTTTGTGATACTCTTTTCAATACAATGAAGGAACATCAACGATAGTATTCACAATAATCGAATATCTAAGTTATCATAAAGATTATCAAAAAATAAATAAATGAAATTGCATGCGCGATCATCTTTCAGGAAACAAGAAAGATACGTTCGGAATTTTGAAATAAATTTAAATTTTTACATCAAATCTTGTCAGCTTCCCGAATTTTGATTGGTGAAATATATAGTTTATCATAGAATTTGACAGCTATGAGTCAATTTGAATGTCTTCCAATATATCATTGTGCTTATTAAATTTGTGAATGACAGTACATAATTCTTCAACATAATTAAATGGATGAAAATATGTCACTTTATTAATTTATTTTAGTTTAAGTTCACTGTTGCCATTAAATTATTCATTTTTTTAAAATTCGTCTGCGTTGTATAATATTTATTTTTTTATGAGTAGCATAATGTTTTTTATGTTCATTAAGTCGTAATATAAGCGTGTTATTAAAAAACGCCAACAATGTGTCTTCTAACGAGTTAGCATTGTCGGCGAAGATGAAATTCTCGGTATTTCTGCGGATGCTGACTCGTTGGGACAATTGTTGCGGTTGTTGTTGTCTTTTAGAATTAATTAAGAGAGATTGAAAAAAACTTTCGGCCGAGATGGATATATAACTTTTCAATTGCGAAAATAAGTTTAGTTCTGCTTCTAAGCCTAACCTCGTAATGGAGAAATTCGGTCGGAAAACGGATCGCTCGATAAGCTCGCTCTAATTGAGTTTTGACAATAATTTATGATTGTATTTTCATATGTCTTTGACTAGAATCTTTATGTATATTAATGATGTTGCCTTTTATTTCTTTCTGACTACTCGTCGTGAAATGAGCAATGCCTGCTAAGATGTTCCTTTGTCTTGCTCTGCGCTCTTCTGCCCCGACGTGTTTGGCAGTGAAGCCGTGCCGATCGGTGTTCCATCGAGGGAAATATCTGGCGGCGAGTTGGTGAGTTGTTGAATAATGTTTGTTTGACGGCCCCGGGAACTTTTGGCAGTTTAATATGCTATATTTGAGGAGCTTCGGATATCCTGTTCTTAGCTAGAGTAGGCTAAAAACTCTTGAGCGTCGTGCATCTTAGAGGAACTGGAATCAGTTCATATGCAAATAGAGGAGTGTCCCCAAGTGTATGCGTCGAGAATGAACTCGTAATTTAATGTTGTTGTTTGCTAAAGTAATGCTTAAAATACTAGATAGAGGTTGGTGTAAGGTAGCGCAAGAGTCCGATTGTTTATCAATTCTAATTGCCTCAGTGTAGGCGTAGCTAGGGTACACAGCTCTAGTGGCTCCACTGGTGTGCTGGTTGGCGGTCTCCCGTCGTGGACACTGAATGTGTATAAGTAAGTGGCCCAATGTCCGTTTGTGTTGTAATTGACGCATTGTGTCCATTACACATTTGTTTTATTAGTCCGTAAAGGGGACTACGAAGGGTTACTGTGCCCCCCCCCCCTTCTATTGTAATAAAAAATAAAAGGGGTGCACACAACGTTTTCCTTACGTTGTGGATGATGGACAGTCTTCGAAAATAAGAGACCGACGCAACAGAACAGCCGAAGAACGAGCGCATGGTAGAGCTGAGGTACCTGTTGGAGACGGTGTACAAACGTGATTAATTACACACGGACCTTGTCAAGCCACAGGCAGAAAATATACAGTTAACAGGGGTGTCTGCCAAGGTGAAGAAGCTTGTAAGATCAATTAAGCAGAATTAGAATAAGACTTAGTGGGGCCCCCTTATCTTTGGTTAATGTATATAGGTCACTGTATAGATTTTGGATGATGAATAAATTATGGCAACAGTGGGTTTCACTGTGAATTATTATAGACCAAAAACCGTTGTCGACTCTCATTTACAGGTCTCGAACCCGTGATTGCTCGTGGGCGTGTGTGGAAGTTGCCTCTGGATACCCCCAAGTTACGGAACCTCCCCACCCCCCCTGGAGCGTCACATCTTCAACATAATTAGATGGATGAAAATATCGAAGCATTCTAACGCACACAGATTAAAATTATTATTCCAAAAGAGATCAACGTCTTTATAGAATTGGCATATTGACCAGAAGGTTGGTCGTTAATTTAAGGAGGTTCTTTATATTTTTACATTTGTATATTTGCTCCGTAATAACTGAAATATAACTTAACGAGGTTTAATAATAAAATTTTCATCAGTAAAGTAAAAGCTTCTCTTAAAGCAGTGATTAGATAATTAAACTTTATAGTGTTACACGTCATCGAAATTGGATGTAACAACTTTATAACAATTTTATGTTTATTGTGCCCTCGTTGATACTTTGTTTTTCATCAAAAGTAAAATTGGTTTTATGTCTCAACCGTTGTTTCATTTTCAGTTATTTACGTAGTCTTTTATGAAGACAATTCTATCTTCACTGAGGGAAGAGAAGCAGACCTCAAATTACCTCTAGTGGCGCGAAATAAAATAGGGAGGGGAAAAAAAATTGACGGAGGCTCTGGTGACTGCCAAAGCCGCGGGTTTTTAAGCCGTAGAACTACTACTGTATGTTATTATTGGTTACCGTCAGTGTTTTTTGGCGAAAAAAAGAACAAAATTAAAAGAAAAAAAGTTACTATATTCAATTACATTACAATTTTGTGAAGAATGGGTCTGTGATATGAAAAGTAACAATTGATATGAAATGGGGCATACCTGCCGCATTGATAATCTACCATTGAGTTATTCTAGATATAGTCTTGTATTGTTTTCCGTTTGCACAAGTGATTGGGCCAGAACTCTCCTATTCCCATTGGGTTTTAAATTACGAATGCAGCAATCTCCTAGACTCCCCCTCCCCCGTAATTGTTTTACCCGCCTACCCCAACCGTCTCTCCCCTTCGAGTGTTCTTCTAAGCTTCTTTAATCATTATACACACAGTCCTGAAGAAAGCCACGGCTGATCCACGAAAACATATATTATTTTAATCAGATTTATTGTTTTGTTTTAAGAAATTAACAAAACTTCAAAGTTCATTTCTTAAAATAATTAATCTGCTTAAAATAATATATATTTTATTATTTTACAACGTATTTTTAATAGAAAACTAGAAGCGAACCCACCCGTTTGTATAATCGGGAAATAACCCATTGTTAGATTTTTTCTCTGTTGTGGCAATGTCCACCGTCGCTGATCTCTATATATAAAGAAGGATGTTTGTGGGTCTGTTTGTTTGTTTGTTTGTATGTTTTTTATACAAATCTACAGTTTTATTCCGATCTTGATGAAATTTCGCATACATGACCTTCAAAGCATGAGGAAGGTCACTGTCTACCTCAGATTTCGGAAAAATAATAAATATCGATAAAAAATCGATATTCATGGTTATGGCAAGGCATATTAATGAGAAATATCTCATGACCAACAATGCAAGGCAAAGTTTGTACAACAATAGGTATCAACAATGGTATCAACACGCAATTCACAAACGCTCTGCATGAACCAACAATCAATATCTCATGACTAACAATGAAAGGAAAAGTTTGTGCAAGTGTAATTATCCCGGGCAACGCCGGGTACCTCTTCTAGTTTTATATAAATGACTAGTTGATATACCTGGCGTTGCTCGGGCTCTTTTTTGATGAAAGTTTGCAATATCTGAATGGGAATATATAGTAAAAATTAACACATTAAAACAGTAAAAATTCATATAGAAAAACCGAAAAAAACTTTTAAAATGTTCCTCATGGATGGCCCGGTAACAGTTCTCCCCGGTTCGTGTTGGAATGTTGTGTATAGCTGAGCGAGTTTACCCATAGTGCAGGAGAAACAATGTGTGGAATAATGTGTATGGCTACGAAATTGGGAGGAAATAGAATGATAATGATACAATAGTTTGATCTGACGTTTTTTCAGCCCTGGCTATGGCTGTAGTTCTTCTATTTTGTGTGACCTGACCATTAAAAATTCATTTGTTTATCTAAAAATTCCACAATTCCAAAATTCTCTTCTTGGGTGGCGATGGATGTACATGATCGTTTGTGTCTGTGTATTCTGCAATTCCAACAATTGATAAATTGTTAGGAAATAAAGAAATTAAACTGGAGCAAACTCTAAGCATCAGGTAAATGATATTAATCAGAAAAATGGATAGAAAAATTCTGCGACTTGTATTCGAACCTGGAACCTCGACTGTCATGGTCGACGCCTCTACTAATTGGGCTATCGCAGACACCTGAACAGCCATGCTATCACTAAGTGTCTTAAAGACAACCAAGTAGTCTTTACCTAACGTTTGGTGTTTGCTCCAGTTTAATTTCTTTATTTCTTATTGTGTGTTCATCAAACTTTCTGATGGTTTGGATAGGAGAAATTCACGATCTGTGAACCGGGTGTCCACCTCCCATTGGGCTTTCCTTCTTGACAACTTGGTTGTCTTTAAGACAACATGGCTGTTCAAGTGTCTGTGATAGCCCAATTGATTGAGGCATCGACCATGACAGTCGGGGTTCCTGGTTTGAATCCAGGTCGCGGAATTTTTCCATCAATTTTTCTAATTGGTAAATTGTTGCAATTCACACTCTGCTCTCGAGGTCTTGAAGCAAAGCTGGTGCATTCATCACTTGGTGTGATCTGGCAGTCGCAGTTTCTTCTGTTGACACATTTGCATCGACGGCCACAGGGTCACTCACCACTTGCTTAGTTGAAGCAGTGTATTGGAAAAATCGATACAGCACCGAGTGAAGGGACTGCTTTCTCTGCCGCCTTTCCACTGTTTTTCTCAATAGTCTACTAACTCTCCCACTATTTCCATTTACTGCTCATTTTTAAAGCTTTTCAAGAAAATGTTAAATTCTAACAACCATCAATTCTAAGAAAAGCACAAAGGACAGGAATTAAATGCATTGTTAAAATTTCCGATGCCTTCTCGCTGATTCTCAGAGGAGGAAGATCCTTCCAGCTGTATGCTGACGACAGTTAATCTAGATTATCATAATGATTATCATAATGATTATACTGTAGATTATCATAATGAGACAGTTAATCTAGAGCAATATCCGCACTTTATGAGGATGTTTAGCAGATGAGGATATGGCGCTGTTCTGGTATAGTTGTTATGAGTCTTTGGAATACTGGTGGAAGTGAAGAGAAGTCTTCCATACCATTAGGCGAAACTTTAAATTATGGTCAGGAAATTAGAAATCCCAAAGAATATTATATTTTATAAGAGAGTGGTCAACGATTTATGCATGTAAGTCGGGTGTCCTCAAAATATTTTTGTTAATGAAGTTTACAAAATGATCAGTCTTAAGATTCATTTACATGTCTTAATGAAATGTCTTACATAGATAACTATTTGATTGGTTGAATCTGGTATATTTTCTCCAATTTTTGTATTTAATGCCATATCATTTTTAGAATTCTGTGTTGCTATCACTACTGTTGAAACAAACAGAGCAGTCTATTGTTGCACAAACTTTGCCTTGCATTGTTCGTCAGGAGTTATATATTTTTGGTCCATAATTTGAATTTAAATCCATGAATTATTATCGATAAATATTATTTTTTCGAAATCTCATGTAGACAGTGACCTTCCTCTTGCTTTGAAGATCAAATTTGCAAATTTCATCAAGATTGGACTATAGATTTATGTAAGAAAGAAACACACATGGACCTATCTGATCGCTATGCATCTCAAATTGGCTAGACCAATCTTAATTGTCTAGAAATCTAATGTGGATAATGCAAATGATTAACTTGAGAATAAAATAAAACTCTTTTTCCACAACGAAAAAGAGTTTTATTTTATTTTCAAGTTAATCATAGATCAATCTTGATGAAATTTTTCATGGTAATTCCGATGGACCCTGGGAAGGTTTTAGGTAGGTCATGGTGGAGATATCACGCTATATGGATAGCACACTCTACAATTCGTTACCCCCTCCCTAAAAGATGTTAATATGGTTAATTACGTAGTGCCACACCAGTTAATATGTTAAGTATACAATGCAACACCAGTTATTACGATGGCGAGCATAAAATTCACTTAAATTTAACTTGCTGTAACTTTTGATCCAGTGGCTCATTTGGTGAAATTTTTGCTTATTATTCAAGACTCAACCTTCCTCTTTCCAACGAGATAATGACCATAGTTGTAGGATATAGTGATAGAAAGATATAGACTGAGATATGTACATCACTTTTTGAACGAAAAATCGCGTCTGAATTTTTCCTCGGCTGCACCCCTGATAGACGTAGTTCTACGTCAAAAGGCTCCGCATACGAATGGGTAGATTTCAACGCATAAACCGCACAGTTTAGATGCCATGAATTTACAAATCAAATTAGAAGAGAGTGAATTTTTTAGACGACATGTATTTAATGAATGGCCAACAATAGCTTTCGAGATTACTTCGCATATCTTCCGCAGTTAACATGGGAATTTCGAAAGTACTAAATATGAAATTCGCCTATTCAAACCATTTAATTTTTTAATTAAAAAGCATAGCTATGTTAAAGATGCTAACTCTTGCGGATATTTCTTTGTTCTTATCTAGCTTTGACCAGAGTTTATTTTTCTAGAACAAAAATACAAACAGGCTCTTAGCATATTTTTTTTATCAAATGAAACTTTTTTTAAAGGTTCCGTTTATTTTCAACTCATGATTTTAATATACGATCAGATTATACCGTAATAAAATGAAAAGAGCCCTTACAGTACAGCATTGTACGAGGGTTATTCGTAAAGTAAGGTCCGTTTTGCAATAAAAACAAAACAACTATACATATTTTCAAAACTTTTTATTTACCAGATTCTATGCACCTTTAACTATTTTTCTACATAATTTCCAAGTTTATTTCCACGTTCATAGCGCTCAATGTACTTCCGCACTTCATATAAGCTGCCGCCGGTGAAGAAAGTCTCGCAGTTTTCACTTGTTCAACGTCGCTGAAATGCAGGCTACCGATGATCTCCTTTAGATCCTGGAACAGATGGTAGCCACTGGACGCGAGGTCCGGACTCCGGACTGTAAGGCGGGTGGTCAAGTTGTTCCCAAACAAAAGATCTGATTAGTTTAGGTTGAATAAGAATTTGAATAAGGATATAGCTAGCTACATAGTGTTATATATCGGGGACCGGGGAATAGTTAACGACGGGACAAATTGGCTGATTAAGCTATTTCTCTTGTTTCCTGATGAAAGCGGGATTAAATGCCGAAACTAGTTGGTTTTAAACTACAATGTTGTACTGTAAGGTCTCTTTTCACTATGTCTGTAAACATCAAGACAATCGTGGCATCAAGGCAATTTGATTGAAAAAATGGCACCTCGATGTGGACGGCCTTCTTCCGTGTTGGCGTTCATCCAGAACGGAATCTGTCGTCCTGAATTTGTTCACTGCGTTGGTTATTGTATCTCTGTCTGGACCAACTTCACTTGAAATGTTAGGGTGTGTCTAAAAAGTTCGACCGGTTGCGACCGGTCAAAGCCCGTCGCAAAGCTCGTTTTGGAGCCACCAGTGACTGACTCGAAATTTCGCCTATGTCCGATCGATGCGGGAACGATGCAGGCATACGTAACTGGTTTTATTCATTTTAAATTTTCTCCCGATTCGAACGACCCTCGATTCATAAAGTAACGACCGGTCGCGATGAGCGTTTTCATAAGTGACCGGAGTCCAACGCCGGTCGCGGTCGGCTGCCTCGATTAGTAGAATCAACATGGCGGACGAAAGTAGAAAATTCAAGTGTTCGAATGCCCGATACGTAATAAATATATTTTGGAGAAAGGAGATGGCGAATTATGATGAGGAACCTTGCTGCGACGCCATTTTGAAGCAAAACGCTCACGACCGCGCTGTCCATGAACGAGCAAACGGAAGCAAACGGCCGCCGATCGTACCACGTAACCTGTTAGCGACCGGTCGAACTTTTTAGACACACCCTAAGTCTCACGCGTTCCGGACTTGCAGCTGTTGTAACGTTTTGCTTCTTTCCTGGAGCAGGGCGCCGCAAATAGACTAAGAAGAAACGAACAGAAATAGAAGTGTGGTTGGACAGTAATGATTATTACAAATTTTAACTTAAATAAAATCCAGAAACATGACGCACTGTTTCTGATAAAAATTGCTACCGGTGTTTTTTATTGCTTTTTCAATAAATAAAGTAAGAACAATTATTTTACAATTCTCTTTCCAAGCCTCTAGAGGGTAGATTCTAAATAATGATATAAAAGGTAAATGTTCAATATCCAAATAAAATATTCAATGAAATCGCGACGCGTCGTCAAATATGGACTCAAGTGAAGATAAAAAATAAACAAAAAAAACGTTCAACACTATGGAGTTCAAGCTCTATGGGTTAATCAACCTGCCAATCTTTCTTGGATAGGATGTCTGGTTTGACGCTGAATTCCGGAAGCGGAGTTCTACAAAGTCTTATTCTTGGAGAGCAGTTGCAACCTTTTGTTGCTGTAAAAATATCAAGGGTTCAAAAATGTACACATTGTATTATCATAATCTTTTTCGGTTCATCCTTTATCATTCCCGTTAACCACGACATTTTATAGCCTGTGGGGCTTACCGCAACCGGAAGTCAGAGAAACTAATAAAAAGTATAACAATTTTCATATTAACGAAAGTCTCTCAAATGATGGTTACGAGATCCTCCACCGTACCAGTGACTGAAAGAAGCTCAACTTCCTAGAAACTTTGGAGATATACAAAGAGCAAGGCGACAAAATTCTAAATGGTGACAAGGGTCCTATGGACCTTGCTGACTGGGACAACCTGCTAAGACATGTGCACTAAACTGCTATGGCTTTTTGCACTATACAGACTATTATCTCTGATTGGACCTCCTCCATATTAGGGGACAATTTCTGACTGGCCCACGTTTTGCAGACTATAATTTTTTGGGTTTGTTACTATATTGTTGTACTTTTCACCTGATTGGTTTAAGTTCTGTAAGTTTTAGTTATTTTTGTTATTTTGTAATCCACTTTGTAAAGAACCTGATTGGTTCCTGTTGTATATAAGTAGCTCTAAGGCACTCTAACCTAAGTGCAAAGTCATGTTTATCACTCGCAACCGCAAAAACCCACCAAAGCCCCTCTTCTTATTTGGCAAGAAACTTGAGTGGGTAAAAAGCTGTAAATATCTTGGTGTCATGATCGACTCCAAACTAAACTGGAACGACCAAGTCCAATACGCGCTCAACAAAGCAAAGAAAGCGAAGTTTAGTTTGGTTGCACTTCTGGGGCGAAACAGCGTTCTTGGTGTCGATAACAAACTCTTGATATACAAGGTTGTGATCCGTACTATTTTACTCCATGGAATGCCTGCTTGGACTTCTATTTGCAAATCTAGGTGGAAGGATCTTCAGACCTTCCAAAATGTTGCTCTCCGATCCATTGCCCAACTTGACAGAAGAGTTGCCAACAACCACTCTATGTATGACGATTTGGGGATGATCCACATTGGCACCTTTGTCCAGACACTTATGAAGAACATGCTACCCAAGATGGAGAATCATGAAAATACTCTGGTTTCTGGTATTCTGGGCCATCCACTCGTTATTAAGGGTCCCCTCAGGTTTCGAAGACCCCGCCATATCCTGGATGTCTGCTTTGATGACGTTAACAAAGCCGTCTTCCCCAACTATTAGGTCTTTTAGATCCAGCTGATTTTTGGGGATCTATTCGTCAATCTACAATCTGACTCTCGTCCTTTCTGGGGACTTCTTCTCTGGAGGACTAAAGAGGTTCATCAGGCTTCTCTCCCAGTTCAGTGTACCTCCTCTGGTTTACTCTTTGGGCGAGCGTGCAAAGTGAGCTTGGCTCCTGGACCACTCGCGTCTTTCTTTTCACTTCACTGTTCGATTGTCGGTTGTGTAACCTATAGTCATGTTGAAAAATGAACGCTTAGCGTCCGAAATACGTATCCATGCTGAATAAACACCCTGTTGTGGAAAAGCGGTTTGGCTTCTCTTGTGTTTCCATTGATGTTATATATATGTAATTCCTATTTTTATTTTATATTTGTATTCATATTAACCACATCAACCACCATGTATTGTTCTAATGCAACAGGTTATGATTGCATATTAACAATGAGTTTGGTTTCTCTAAAGTTGATTAAGGATCGAAAACCTTTGTATTCCTATTCCTTTAGGAGGAAAAATCCAGTTCCACCTTGTTTTCTAGTATCAGCCTTATATAATATACAATCTTCTGTTATACCTTTAAGAATGAAATGCAGACGATTATTTTTAGCTAATCTTTCGCAGAGTTTCGCAATGACGACGACATTACTTCGCCTCTAAAACAACGTTGGAGGGAAATGATGCGATTTCTCAGGTCTTATTTGCTTTCCGTGAAGAGTTTTTTGTCCCTTCGGGGAATTTCAAAAGCCTTAAGAAGACTAAGACGAACATTTCATCTGCCAAGATTTCAACTACAATACCTTTTATCGTAGATGTTAGATGAAAAATTCATAACTCCCCTCTCAAAAAACGGCTTTCTTTTACCTAATTCGTCGCTTAATGCATGTCGTAAAGATGATAACATGAGAGAATGAAAAGCTATTTATCTTGCTTAATATCGAGCGATAAATGCAGAACGTATGGCTTTAAAAAGTTGAAATTGTGGAGGGGAGCCAATTCCAACTTGCTTTATAGACGTAATTGCTTTAGAATTTTAAACATTTGTTCCATAAGCTCCTCAGCAAAAAATATATATAAAAAAGTAGAATTTTTACTTCAAAGATTTTTAAAAATATTGCTGCATAGAGCTTTAATTTATTTCATTGAGATCAATTCCGCCGATAGAATTCATTGCTTTAATCTTTGAAGACTTTAACATTTGATAATAAATTCGTTGAGAGCATTACATGTGCTTTGAAGAGATTCTGAAAAGAATAATTTATGCAAGCAATATTTATTAAAAGTGCCCCAATTTAAGGAGAACAGCCATCGAAACCGAGGGATTTCCGTTTCAAAATCAAAGAAGCTGGATAGAAAACGAAATGAGCAGCGTAATATCGACATTGAAGAATGAATTTAAAACTTATATTTGAAAGTGAATAAGAAACTGGCTTCACTCTGCCTACGGTTAATGACGGTTAATGCGCCGCTTTCTCATTAAGTTTACGAGAACGCTTTCCATGGGAAGTTTCTCTTAAAAGGTTAACAAATGACCTCTACGAGATGTTGCTGATACGTATTAGATCTTTAGTTTTAATTTCATCTTTTGGAGTCCAGATCCTTCCTCCTCCTGACCTCGTGCAATTTGCCGAGATTATTGAAATCACTGTTTTCCTGGTGCCCAGAAAGTAACCTCGGGGTTATTGAGTCAACCGTGAATACGAACAGCCACTTCAATTAGTAATTAACGTCTTGTATTAGGTTCACAGATGGTCGCAACTGTAATTGAACCGCGTTTTCGAACGTATACAAATTTGTGCTGCTGATTATTTTAAGTAAATGCTATTTTTGAAAATTATACAGTTCCTTTTCATTAAAGAGTTCGTGCGTTTCGTTTATGAAAACTTAAAAGCGTGAAACTTTTCTAGAAGAATTCCCAGAACATTTTATAAATCCTTATCTCATTCACACCTTAGTTTGCTATTATTTTCATAGGCTAATGATTAATGAAAATAGGGTGCAAAAAGCCTTTAGTTAATATTCGTATATTACGCATGGAGTTATGAATGTAATTGCTGAGAGAAGTTTTAAATCTTTCAGATAATCAAAAAATCTTAAGGAAAGCATAATTCAAACACGTGCTCGGTTTTGTTCCTCGAAAAAGGAAAATCGAATGCATACAAAGTTAACGCACAATAAATGTAAATGGATTTAATATAACTGCATACATTTCAAATAAATATTACGAGGATCACGAAGTCTATAAGAGGTCTCTGGAATTGTTCACTTTTACAGAATTAATCCAAGGGAGAATATATCAAGCGAAATCGGCCTACATAGCGAGAATTTCATTCCAACTAGAGAAATTCCGTTTAATTCTATACAAACATTAAAACGTTTAAGAAAAAAAATGATAACGATATACAGGGTGGGCCATAAGCCCCTTACCTCCCCGTGTTTGTGGAAATTGACGGACAACCACCATGTGGGGATATATTAGGCCTAGGGGGAAGTCATATGGTCGGCGGCCATCTTGTAAGCCGCCATCTTGGATGCACCGTAGGTTTAAAATGGGAAGGGGGTCATGGGGCACATGATTTCGGGCTAGAATATCCCAAGGAAAACAATGGTGCAGTCCGTTTGTTCATATCTTAATTCGTTCAACAGTTACAGGCATTCCAAATTGCGATTTTGTGGTTGTCCGTCAATTTCCACAAACACGAACTGTGCAAGGGATGGTAAGGGGCTTATGCCCATCCTGTAGATCTGTAAGATAAAAAATAAAAAGTGACATGAGGTTAGATTAGGTTAGATGGTTTGGTATTTGAGAGGATATAGGGTCAAAAATTATTGGATTAATATACAATGGTACTTATTATGATTTCTTCATTGTATTAAGTAATCCTAATCATAATAAATTCCAATTTCACAGTTTTGTGGGAGAGCTATTATTTCATGTTAAATTGGCAAATTTTAAAAAGATAAAAATTCTTTGCATCAGAAGTTTTAATTTTGGTGAAAGTTGGCATATGGATTACATTATAATCGTAAAAATTTTCTGTTTTAATTTTTCCTTAAAGGACAATTCTACGCAAAAAATCGATTCGATTTTTTTTTTACAGAATATCATTGTTTGATATAAATAGAATAAATTTCCGGTGAAATGTTCAACTTTGGTCCATAATTTCAATATAAAAAATGCTTTGAAAAGGGAAATTTACTTAAAAAAGTAATTTAAAAAATATAATTTCTAAGATTCAAATAACTCTTAATTGAAATTACGATCAAAGTATTTTATGTAACTTTAATATCATTTCAAATAAAATTTAATCAAATGTAGAACTTTCATGTTTTACTATTTTCTAGGGTTTGCCTTCAAATTTTACTTGAAAACTATGATACTATAATAGAGAATAATGCGGGTAAGTAACTTAAACAAAATATTTAATTGGTATGATCGTGGAACTTTTTATTGTAAAGAGTTTACAATATTCTTTCGGATATTTTTGAATTTATTTTGGTTTGAATAAAACTCGGAATTTTTGATGAATTCGGAAAGCTTTTCAGCAATATTGTAGAAATCACTGTCAATTGAACAATGATTATAAGCTTTAAAACTGAGAAATAATATTTGTCCTCCCAAAATAGGTTTCTCAATTTTCAGAGCCTCGCATTCTTCACATAGATGTTTTTGTTGAAGTCCTTTAAGAAAATACATAGTTAAAACCAGTGTTATTTGTAATTAATTCTGTCTTCATCAGTGAAGAAAAACAAAAGTTGTCTTTAAAATTTTATCGTTTGTTGTTTTATATATATGCCTCTTGCTGTAGTGTTGTACACTCTAGCAAACGTTGTGGTGGTGCCGCTGGGATATCTGCTGCAAGCCCAAAAGCTGTGGGCAACGTTGCAAAGCGAGGCTGCACAGACTAATTTCCTTACATTATGATAGAGCTTTCGTGTTTTTCCCCCGTTGAATTCCTCAATAAGCAAGATACAAAAATAAGATAAACCATCTAATAGAACAATATCCGGAAATAATGACGAAGTAGTCGATTTCGCTGTATCCGTGCACAGATAGTTGTATAACGGAGTGCCCAAGTTTCTTAATGAACAAAAGCGTAAACTAATTCACGAAAATTTCGTTACGCTTTTTACAGCTTTGAATTTATTTTGTATTTATTTACTTGAGTTGTTACCTAATCGTAGACAACTCCTGATAGGAATAAAGTTGCGTTCTTCTTTTTTATCAGTATTACAAAGATTCAAAACGCTAATTACTGCCGAATTTAAATAAATTTGTTGTTATTTTACTTATATTTGCTTATTCTGACCTCCTCTTGCCAGGAGCACTCAGCATTTCATCTGGCCTTCCATTACTTAATTAACATGAATAGAAAAGTTAACTGTTGTTTTTCGGAAATAGTTAATGTAAATTCTTTTGTGGAATTTATGGAGATTTTATGTGACCAAATGAATAATTATTTGAAGTTACACATGGCCTAGGAGACGGAAAAAGCCCTGTGTATTTGCCTCTTTCTGAGGGCAGAATTGGGTAACTCGAGTCATAATGAATAGAAATACAAGTGGTGGAACAATAGCTCCTTAGTGTTTCCGCACGTGGGCGCCACCTCCGTTAACTTGAGCTTCGTTTGACTTGCGTTTGGAGAGAGAATCATATCATTTCCCTGATTGGTTCTCGTATCTCTCGTCGAGGAGGGAAGAGGGTTGGTTGGTTTGTTTGGTATTAACCAACGATATACATTCAGTAGATCGCTCATGAGCTGCTTTCAGCGCCACCACCGCGTCCCCATTTGAAAGCTTGGCGGCCATTGCTTTGGTTGGCAAAAAATGGCCTTCATCGTATGTTTACGTTTGAAGTTTGCGTAGACAAACAGAGTAAAACTCAATGCCGATTTCTTGTCCAGCTTTAAATTGTAGTAATAGATATATTAAAGGTTCACCACTGACCTTTCACAGGTGTGTTTTTATCTTTCTGCGTCTTAAAATGTTTTTCTCATGTAAAAATCCTGGTCGTGGTTGTTGATACATAAAAGATGTCTATATTCAACCATGTTACCGTCGTTTCAGTGATACTAGAATGGTTGTTTATAGGTTTTTATGAAATTATATACCGCATTTATTAAAAAGCTTCTAAATTTGGGAGAGGTCGCTTAAGAAATTTCAGACTACAAGCAAGATGTTGGTAGGGGGGGGGTGCTTTTATCAGCTGGCGACAAAGCGGATATATAGGCTGTGAGGAGTTGAAAACCCCGACGTCTGGTGGCGGATTATAAAACTTTTTGATAGGAGACGATCACATCAAGCCAGTAAGCATAAAGCAAACTATGTCATCAAATGTTAATTGTTGCGTTTATGGTTGCTCAAATACCTATTAAAACACTCAAGGCGTACAGTTTTATCGTTTTCCTAATGGAAAACTGCATCAAGTTGGGCTTGAAAAATAAATTCAAGCTTTGAAGAGACAAAGGTGAGCGCTGTGTTGTTAACATGCATGAAACACCTAAGAAGAAATCTCCCAGCCGAAATTTTATTTTTTATGTATGATTTTAGCTATCCTTTAAATACTGTTTACTTTCTCATCCTGTGTTTTAATGTCTGAAAGTAAAGTGGCGCAGCACAATTGATGGTGCTCAAAGTTTCTAATAATCTTTGTTTTTCTTCTAGAGTTGGAGTTGACACTGCTTCTTTGCCCTACGTAATGATGAAATTTAGCATTAAAAAGAAAAACATTTTGCTTCAATGTCAAAAAAAAAAATAAATAAAGAGTGGATCGCTTACTGGAAAATTAAATATTGTGCTAATTAAAGCACTTTGCACCCCAGTTTTTTTACTTGGATTTTTCCAAGTCATGGGAAAATTAGTTTTTCCTTGATCTTCCTCATTGACATAAGCTATGACTGCTGGCAACATGCTTGCAGCCACCTAAACCAGCTTTGCATTGGTACATAAAAAAATCTATTTCACGTGTTCCTGAAAGCTAATAAAAACGATTAAATGAAAAACAATTAAAAATTATAAAGAAACAATTATATGATTTAAAAAAAAATTAGGTTTCTTTTTTTACCTTAATTTCAATGAGCTCTGAGCAAGTTCTCCTACCAAAATGTTCGAAGGAATGTCACTAGGTGGCGAACTTGTTGTTTTTCCCATGAGCTCCTCACACTCTATAGTAATGGCGCTTTGGCTGGCGATGTTGTTCTGCGCCTACACAGTAAAGGCGCCTACACTAACAGTAGAAATTAGTTCCACTTTTCGCCGCCTTCAAATTGCCCTAAAGATGGCGGCCACATAAGCGATCTACTGATTTTATATCGTTGGTATTAACGTCCTTTTCAACTACTACGATCATTTCAGGACGGCGTTATAGGGGCCGCAAATTTTGCCTCTTTAACGTGCAGCCGGCAAACAACTACGCGGGACTAACGACTTTACTTCCCTTCCGCAGGAAGTGCGTGATCGCAGGATTTTCCCCCTGAAAAAAACCTCGTCGTCCTCGGCCGGGGTCGAACCCCGCGAGAATTTAGTGTGTATTCTTAAGCGTTGTTATTTTTTTTTTTTAATCAAAGTCTCCAAGAATTGCTAGAACTGAATGGAACATACTTCTACATAGTATGGGGGGGGGGTTCTAGAAATTAAGGCGTCGACTACTGAGGTTATTTTGCGCCTTTTACACAAGTTATATCTGTACGCAGCCCGGGACAAACACAAACATCCATGCCCATGGCGTGATTCGAACCCACAGCCAGGCGGACTCGAGAACTAGAAAGCCTACGCCCTAGTCCTCTCGGCCACCTGGCTGGCCTACGTAGTATGGAGCAAGCATAATTTTAAATGGTATGAACAAATGATTGCAGTTTAAGGTTTTTCCTAAGTATTTTTTTCATCTCTAAAATACGGATTTTTAGTATTTTCGGTTATTTTAGATATGAAGGGTTTAGAGAAACCCCTCCATTTTTCCTACTGTAGCTCACATACAAGTACTACTATATATATGTACAAAAATAACTGAAGTGGCACTTGGGTTCATTAATGATCCCAAAAAACCTGATGTTTTTTAAAAAGTACTATGTGTCAAATCCTCGGAAGGGAAGAGTCGCTAGAAATTGCGATTCCGAGGATTTAACATGGAAAAAGCAGAAAAGGAGAAGAGCAAGCACCCCCGACTGGAATGGACCCGCGGAGAAGAGAGCAAGGCAGAAGAAGAAAGGCCATTGGAAGATCGAGTGCGCAGAATCGGCACAGAATCCTCCAAGACGGAATAAAAAGAGGAGCACGAGGAATAGAAGACAGAGAGTGAGTGATTCCCGACCGATGAAGAAGAAGGTACCCGATGACGACTCCGCTCCTGATCCACTAGCCGAGCGGGCCGCCGGAGGAGAAATTGGAAGCCGAAGGAAAGTAATACAGAAATTTCCAATTCTAATTCTCGCAAATTTCTCTCCACTAAGGCGGACGAGTCCGATGCCAAAGAGGACAAAGGACCATATGAACTACGAGGATCCAGAACGGAGCGAGGATACCGAAATCAAAGGCCGTATCAGAACAAGTACCGAGGAGAGTCCCCTCGACGCCCAATCGATGATTGCAGGCATCTCCAAGAGTTCGAGTACCGGTTCAGGGAAGCTCATCACCCGCTGAAAACAGTGAAGTGGGAAACCCAACGAAGTAATAAGCCACTTGGTTCCGTAAGCAAAAATATAGAAGTAGACTGTAACGAATTTAATGACTGGTTAATAGACAGTAATTTGGATCATGAAAGTGTGGACGCCGAAGCAAATAACTCCGCCCGCCAAATTAGTAGTGAAGCGCAGCCAGCCTGGGACATTGCGAAACCCAACGAGCCACTTCAGGGAGTTCGCCGACCAGCCTCGACGCAGGTGTATTAGGCCCGCAACCTGAACCCCATTCATATGCCGAGACGCCCGACCACTTACCCCTTCTGACGCAAGCACCCTCCTTCCTTCTCCCGTGGGAGGTGGAGTCAATCGAAGTGATCGTTCCAATTGCTGATATAGCCGGTATTCGCGCGGGGTGCCCTGTCGAATGCCCGCGCTTGGACTCGGGACCATCCTCTTTGGTACAGTCCTCAACAGGAAATAATCCACACTTGAATTTTACTCTAAGTTTTACCGTTTCAATATTAATTTATTTTTAATAATTGAATATTACATTTAGAGTTAACATTATTAAGATTATTAAATTTATATAATTATAATTAAAAAAGCTATTAAAACAACACACTAGCATGAAATGTAATATTAAGTATTAAACTCGTGTGGATTATTTCCTTTGGTTGACTGTACTACTAATAGTGTTTAGAATTTAGTGACTTAGCTAATTAAACGTAGTTATTGACTCTGCTTATATTCTTGACATTCTGCTAATATCCAATTCTATTTCAAACAGCTCATCTGCCACGGTCGACAAACCTAGAAAGGTTGCCGCCTTCAGAGTTAGCGGTACCGACAGTATTGGCCAGTTCAGCCCAACGCTTGGATACTGTTACCCGTATACTTACTTCACCTCTGACCTCCAGCGTTGTTCGTCTAGGAACTAATTCGTATTTGCCTCCGGAACTTACCCAACCATTGGAAGACACAGCCAGTGAATTGGACTAAGAAATTTTTATGCTGTAACATTTATTATCTTGTAACTTCTTGAAATCCAAGAAGCTTCCTAATTATTACCAAATTGATTAAAAATTATTTATTTGATCTCACTCCCCATTAGCTCTGTGGGTTGAACATAATCCCTGACACTATGTTTCGAACAAAGCCTGTGGGGAGGGAAGGGTATTTTTTTATTTACTTGATAAGCAGATACTTTTCACCTATTTTTGAGCAAAACAAAACTCGTATAGTTATTCGAAGGGATATAGAAGTTATTCAGTTAAGTTTTAATCTCATTTTTTCCACAGAAAACAGAGTTCATATTTTATAATATGCATGAAAGAGAACTAAGCCGACCTGTTGTTAATTGCATTTAGGGGATTGTCGATAGGCATTCACTAGTAAGATTCAGTTGATGCTTGAATTCCTACAAGGTGTGGCAATTAAATACCCGGGCTAATACAAATGCTCACAAACAGGAAGTCCAAATGAAAATTCTGTTTAACATAATTCAAAGTAATCTCCACCGGACACAAAACACTTTTGAGCGCGTTTGTACAAGTTTGTAAAACAGCTTTTAAAGTCCTCGGACGGAATCCTCTTCATTTCCGACGTCACTTTTATCTCAATGTCGGAAACGTCTTGAAATCTGGTACCTTTCATAGCGTTTTTCTTCTGTGGGAACAGGAAAAAGTCTGGAGGGGCCAGATCCGGAGAATAGGGCAGGTGGTTGAGTTCTGTGATGTTGTGTTTGGCCAAAAAGCGCTTCACACTTTTGGCGGTAATCGGCCAGGCATTATCGTGAAGAAGAATCCAACTTTCCCTCCTTGTTTCAGCCCAATTTATCCGCAAGCATACGAATTGTGATTCGGCGGTCAGCAATGACAAGTTTCCTGACTTTCTCGGTGGTTTCTGGCATTCGGTATGGAAATTGATCTTCTAGGAGGCGGGTCATCTGAAAGGTCTTCACGGTTCGCGATAGGGCAGCGCTCTCGTAGGCAGTTTTCAACATCTGGTGTTTCCGTAGCCGATTTACCCAACTTTAGGAAGAATTTAATGCAAGCCCGTTGTTTCATATTTTTTTTCTCGACGATACTTGTTAACGTGCATCGCTATAAATACGTGTCTGAACACGAATCCTTTATGCTACTTTAATCTAGGTAACTCATACAAACCGTGTCTTGACATATTTAATTTTTGTTTACATTTTACGCAGCAACCTCTGTCTGGGTATTTAATGCCACACCTTACTTAAACGTAGGATATACAGGGTGTATCTGAACGTTTTGTACAAACTTACAGCATGAGTTCCTTGTAGCCAGAGAAGCAATATATGTCCCATGAGCATAGGGTCACAAACGCTTCCTTTTGGAGACACAACCGTGCGACGTTGTCCTACACGTCAACTGAGCACGTTCGCCGGATATGAATCCCTTGGACTTTTTTTGTGGGGCCACTTGAAAACCCTTGTTTATTCCACCCCCGTACCAGATGTTGATACTCTTCGCCAGCGGACCGTGGACAATTGCGATGTCATCCGCAACACACCCGGTATTTCCCAACGGGTTCGCCAGTCAATGCAACGACGTGTGCAGGCCTGCGTGGAATCTAACTGAGGTCATTTCGAGCATGTACTTTAGCACGTCTGGACTGTTCTGTTACTGTACAAGCCGGAAATCAACCTAGTTTGTAACGCTGAACGGATTTGATGTGACAATTGCGCCAGCTATTGTAGGACAACGTCGCACGGTTGTATCTCCAGAAGGAAGCGTTTGTAACCCTATGCTCATGGGACATATATTGCTTCTCTGGCTACAAGGAACTCATGCTGTAAGTTTGTACAGACCGTTCAGATACACCCTGTATTGTTTCATCAATATGATATTATTCTTTGTATCCTGTTTTTCCTCAGCATTTGTTTTACATAAAAATGTGTTATTACTAACTGTCTCACTTTGGTGGTTTATTTTAAGTTATTGTAACATTTTCACATTATTTAGGATCAAAGAATTGTAGTTAGTGACTTCTTAAATGAAACTACTTATATCTTTTCTGGAAAACTCAGCATGGGATCCTGCGATCTAAGTAACTGCTCTAATCAGCCCAAAGGACATGTAGACAGCTTAATCATTCCATGTCAACAGGGGCTTAATTGATTAGAGCGTCGGCGCGATTAGCTGAAGGTGGTTCATTCGGTTAGAGTTCAGGCACTGTAGACTTTTGTTTCCTATTTTTAGCCGTTATGAGAACGCTCATTCATTCCTGGCTATCTGTGTAGCTAACTTTAAATTCTTTTCCAGCATCTTATTCGAATAAATTTTTAATTAACTTTCAAATCACTGCAATTAACTTTTGCCATTTAAAAATTGTTTAATTTATAAAGATGAAGATTTCGCTTTATCTTTACTTCTATGTCAAAGCTTTTGGCGTAGAAATTCAATTGTATTTTGAAATTCATTGCGTTTTTAAGGTATTTTCTAGGCAAATTTTCTTAATAACCTACATACTTTTTCAGGAGTTCGTCTCCATTCGAAAATTGTTAATTGCCCTTTAAAGTAGACTATTTAATGCATTATTGATTAATCTTCCTCTGATAGTTTCAGTTTTAAACATTTAGAAAAAATTTTTTAAATTTTATTCTTTTCTTGTAAAATCATGACGGAATACTTTAAAAAGCGCTTAAAAGAGATGTTCCGCTAAAAGATTCTCTTAAAACGGCACTTACTCAAGCTCAGAATTATGATACTGCAAACTGAAGTTAGTTCTTCAAATCTACTGCTATGTTAGCGGTTTCTATTCGTAATGGACACATTTTCTGAAGTATTACTTTTTTAATGAATAGAAATTAAACTTAATTTAAAATACATGTAAATTTGTCATAAACGCTCCCTTGTTTGTCAAAATTTAATTTGAATACATACAGTATATAAACCGTGGCTACGTGCATGAGGAACGTCCATGATTTGCTTTATTAGGCGATTCTGCGTAGTCTTCTGAAAACTGAGATATAAACAGATTCAAATTTATATAAATCTATCAAATTTTAAAAAATGAATTTTTTTTTTTGAATGACTGCAAAGAGATGCCTCTTGCGTTTTTGACGTTGCGTTTTCGTTGAAAGGCTAGTCGTTTCGATAAGTGCCGAGTTTCGACA
>JAHWFO010098272.1:1981883-2009445 GCA_023313115.1 Rhysida immarginata | reverse complement strand
AAACGTCGGCGTTATGCCTTCATATGGTGCTGTCATTTTTTAAATTATATCTGAAATATAAAAGACTTTTCGGGAGTTGGCAAAAAATTGTACAACCACCAGAAAAAATAAAAAGGGAAAAAATGTGGATAAAAGTAATAAGATAAAATAAATAAAAGACTCTTTGACCACAAAAAAAAAACAAACAACTTTTTGTTGTGGTCAAAGAGTCTTTTATTTATTTTATCTTATATCTAAACTGATCGATTTTATTAGTTCGAGGAGCTTTTAAACCACCTGTTTGACTTGTGTAGTATCAATTTGTTACTGGATGGTTTAATTATGCATTAAAATACGCGAAGAAATAACGGTATCGCTAAACAAGATGCCATTTAGGAGCTATCCCCTTTCCGCGCATGCGCAGTGGCAGAGCTGATCTACAAAGGCGTGTGTTTCAATGGCGTGTGACGTCACACATCGTTTTAGTTTGGGGGCGTGGTTTTGCATTTTTAAAGTTAAATTTGATAGTTTTTTTTAATACTTTAAGATTTTTAATGGCGATTTTCATATTCAGCGCACCGAAATCTATATAAAACAGGCCTTCTTTTTAAAAAAGAAAGTCCATGCAACTTCCCCATTGCGCATTCGCCAACATGTTAAATAGCGAATATGGAAATGGAAATATTGATAATATTCCTCATACACTGCAATTTTTTGTCGTATGTAAATATAGCGTTAATTCAAATCGAGCACACTCTATGCAGAGCTATTCCTCCAGACATCATATTAGGAAGCAGCAATCGGCATCCCCGCCAGGTAAAACATTGGAAAATACGAATACAGGTAAAACTCCTTATAACGAACTCGAATGGACCAAGAATTCAGTTCGTTATAAAGAGTATTTGTAATAAGGAGGTGAAATCATTAAACATTAGGTTTATGCGTGGCCAACCAAACTTTAAAAATAAATTCGTTCTACAGATAATTTCGTTATAAAAAGGTTCGTTAAAAGGATTTTTGTCTATATTAGAAAATGCGTATATTCATTTGTATTCCATGATAAGCACTCAAATTACACTGGTGACAAACGAATGGGAAACTCCCAGACGGAGTTTATTCTCTCAGCCACAGTGCTGAGAATTTATGTTCAGGATCCTGCGAATGAAAGAACACTATGATCACAAGTGCAGCATTTTATAATATTGTTAATTGAACATAGAGGGTGTCAATTATTTTAGTAACCTCGCCCAAATATTAGTAACCTGTATAATTGCGATGCAAGTCGGGCATGCATTCGATCATAGAGATGATGAATATCATCTAGAGCAATGTCGTTCCATGCTCATTCCACATGTAATACCAGAGTCGTAGGGGGGTTGATGGGCACGGATGACACGTCGTCCAATCCAGTCCCACACTGCCGGCCACGGAAGTCGACGAACATGATGTAGTTACACGAGCTGCATGTGAACGGTTGTTGTCTTCCTGGAACAGCACGTCTCTCATGTCGTCCAAAAAAAGCGAGGTTATTATCAAGTATAATACCAGGATATTTATATTGCTACAGTTCCTTTAAACATATAGTTTGCAAGTGGATCTTTAAAATAAGTTTATTTCTCTTCCTGTTAGCAAAGACCATAAAGACCGTCGTCTTATTTACATTAGCAGTCAGTCTATTTTTCCAACAGCCACTGACCATAACGTTTTAAGTTATTATCAATCTTAGTCTCCAACTCTGCAGACTCCCTACCGCTATACAATAAAACGGTATCATTAGAAAAAAATGGTATAGTTGGCTTGCAAACCAATATCCCTCATACTTTGAATATACAGGGTGAGGCATTTATCTTGAGACAACTGAATATCTCGGAAACTAAGCATTGTACGAAAATATGTCCAAAATCAAATGTGAATTATTTCGCGGGAGAAGTTCATTAGTTAAAATATTACCCGCCCCCCCTTGTGAGGGGGGCTGGGGGGAGGGGGTAACTTTGAAATCTTAAATAGGAACACCTATTTTTAATGGTATATTCAGATTGTACACAATTTCGAGAAATGTTTTATTCCTGGTATTTTTTCAATTGATCCAACCGTTTAGGAGATAGACAGAGGCCCTGAAAGTGTGGAACTTTTAAAGTTTTGAACCCAATTTGATCGATGAAGACAAAGAAATAGAGAGTGGGTCTGCAGACATTCCTATTCTATTTTTTGATGGTCTTTAAGAATCCGAAGTCAGAATTTCAAAAATTCAAAATTTTTTAGTGCACAAGTAAACTTTTGGGGGCAGCAGTCCTATGGAGACAGAGTTTATGCGTTGATTATAAGTGTTTTTTAAATAAATAGTACTAACAGTAATTTATTGCTGTTAACAATAGGCCTAACAGCAAGTAGGTAATGACAGCAAAAATAAGCTTAATATCAACTGGCTATTTATATCAATAAGCCTAATAGACCTAACATCAAGTAGCTTATACATAAATAACTTGCTTATAATAATAGACCTAACACCAAGTAGCTATAAACAACAGGCCTTACAGCAGCAAATAGCTAAATACAACAATGGGGTTTACAAAATTTGTGTATTGATTACAATAGGCCTAACAGCTTAGTTTATTCTAGCAACAAAAAACAGTACTTGTATTCGGATGCATAGATCCAGTTACGTATCATTCTTTAATATGCAATTCAATCAGCTACCATAATAAGTAGGCAATAAACCCATCAAAATGATTAAAAAATAAATTTTTATTTCTAGTTTCATTTTTATTTTTTATTTATTTATTTCCTGGTATTTTGTCTGGCAACCTGAACGAATTGTTAAACGAAACCAGCGCTTGCCTGGAAAAAGCTTAGTAAAGGGCGCGTGCTCCAAGCTCGCATCAACAATGCTTAAATGGTAAAGAAAAGTTAATATTGCATTCTTTTATGACTCATTAGTACGAATTGATTGATATATCACATGACCTATATGGTAACCGTAATGTCAGTGCACGTGCTTGAAAGGGTCATTTTCTCGGATTAGCATTTCTAAATTCGTTTGTTTCTTGTGATTCCGCACTCAATATCGTAACACGTGCTCACATGTGATTACTAACCACCACGTGTTACGATATTGACTACGTAACTCAGAAACTACTCCTTGGAATTCGTTCAAATTTTAACAGTATACATAATTTTATGTACCCTATTATTTTCCCAAATTTCATCATCCTAGATGTTGTAGAAAGTGAGTTATTAACTTGTTGATCTTAGTGACGGCATTTTTATTTCTGTTCATATCTCAGTTATCGTTCAAATTCCGACCCATGTTCATATGAACATTTTTACTTAGAATCATCCATACTACCTCCCCTAAAAGTTTGGGACAGGGTTTCAGATCCACCCTGTATTATAGCCTTATATTGCCAATAAAAAAATTTTAATAGAGGGGTTTGGGTCTCAATAGTCACGCGACTGTTAGGCCGATTTCAATGACATTCTAATCAATCCGCCTCTGGAAATCCAGCTTCAAGCGCATTCCCTGGCATTCCACGGAATCGCTTCGAGCTACTACCAAAGAGGACGTTGCATTACGCTTTCAACATGTAGTAACGCAAATGGCGCGCATATTGAACGTATGCTGTAAGTGAAATAAAGTTTTGGTTTTACGACTTATGTTTGGCTTTTTTTTTTAATTGTGGCGAAAATTTGAACTTTCTCCCCATCGTAATTCTCTTCTCTTTGGTCTAAATCAGCGTTTCTCAACTTTTTATTACATCGCGACTCAACAAGTATGTTTGTACCGGTATCGCGAACAAATATCATAAAATTGTTAATTTCGCAATGTTATTCATGGTGCGTTTGTGTAATTTTCTATCATTTCGCGTCCCGTAAAAATTTAGATGCGACCAAATATTGGGTCGCGACTCAAAGATTTAGAAACGCTGTCTAAATAGCGTTTATACGTTGATTATAATGGGCTCCAGAGGCCTTTGAGTAGCTCCACTTTATTATACTGATTATAAACGCCCTGTTTTCCAAAGCGCCAAAATATAAAACCTTGACCTTCTAACAAAACCATCTTCCAAATATGGAAAAACCTTATCGAATTTTAACGTTAAGTTTCTCCTTGTTTGGTTCTGCTTTACCTTCCGTTCTACGTTGTTTTAATGTCAAAACCGATATTCTTAATTCTTTCACTTTGACACCAACCATTGGGTGAATCTTCACTTTCTTAAGAATATCTAATTCGATGTTTCTAAACTTTCACGCTTGTTCGCTTTTTTTTTTACAGTAGTGATGAAAATCCGGTTGACATCACTAGCGAAAATATTTTACAACAGAAACCTAAAGAAAGAATATCCGATATAGTTTATAAAATCGGGGTAGACAGAACTTTGAGTGTGTAATTAAAGATTCTGGTTATGGAAATACATCAGGTGGATATCTAAAATATACATACAGGGTGTCTCACCTAAAGTGAACCAATAGCCAACGTCTGTGCTTTTATGTGAGGGGTTTTTTATGTGTATTTCATTTCCAAAAAAAAAAAACAAAAAAAAACCGACGCCATTTTCGAATATGGAAGTCAACTTAGAAATGTTCAATGGAAACCCCTATTTTTAATGATATTTTCATATTGTACACAACATTTGAGAAATGTTTTATTTTTGGTGTTTTTTCAATTGATCCAACCGTTTAGGAGACAGAGGCACTGAAAGTGTGGTGTGTTTGGATTTAAAGAAAATAAAAAACAGAAATTGTTCGGCGATTTAAACGAAAACAAAAGTTGACGGTAAAAATGTTATGTCCAAATAAAAACACTGCTTTCCACTTTATAAACCATTGTGTTTAGGAACAATTTATCTTTTTTGGCCTTTTCTTTAAATCCAAACACATTCATTGATTTACAATGGGGTTAACAATTTCATAACTCGAATGTGATAAATAAAAAAAAATAATGGCTATTGTCGATAAATAAATAAATATTATAACTAACTAAATAGAATTCTCCTATTCGCTATCGCAAAAATCCTCAATTGAATTATCATAAGTGGAGAAAATCTGTATTATTTATTTATCATACAGAAAGCGAATGAAAGGAGTTAAGATGATATTATAATGGATTATTTAAAATCGAATTCACATTAACATTTTTTTGAAATATCTCAAGTACTAGAATTACTACTTTAAAACTGCATGCGAGTCTCAGGTGCTGCAGGTACTTTAATATTCAAAGAAATCTGCATGCGAACTCTTGACGAGAAGCCAAGACATGTGAAAATTATAACCCATGCAACTTTTAGCACGTTAGGATGAAAAAAAAAAACAGCAAAGTTTATTTTTTATCATTGTTTTTAGTTCTAAAAAGTTACACTAAACAAAAAGTTATAGGGTCATGAATGGCGTTTGCCAAGAATTTTTTTTTTACAAGCCCTCCATCTGTAACAACCTGGTGCTAGCACAAAAATAGAATTGTTATTATGCTAAGCATTGTAGTTCGTCGTTCATCAGGAGAATTCAAACTAGGAAAATATTGGAAGTATGCCCACTCTCTATTTATGTGTATGATTGTATAGAAAGAGGAGTCGGATATAAATCAAAAATTAAATTCAGTATTTACAAAATTTTTATGCACTATGCTACAATTCGTTCATTTAGTGGATTAAATTTTATCATTAATAGATATTGCTATTTTATTTCATTTGGCTTGTTACTATCCTATACCCTGTAGATATTTCATAGCTTTAGAAACAGGAATTAAATAATCATTTTTTTATTTCAGTCTGAATGAGGGTTAACCAATTGCAATAAAGAGATCTTAGAATAGCATTTAACTTTAAGAACGTCTGTATATATATTTTTTTAATGTGTGATTTAATATTTATGCAATAATTATTCTTTCTATGAATTTACGGACTCCATTTCACTATAACGATATACCGTTAGGACAGTTATACTTCATATAAATTCATGATTTAATAGCAAATTTTAATAAATATCTTATCCAATTTTATAAAATAGGGCCGCCTAAATTTTAAAGAAAAGATTTCATTGTTTTGAAAACAACGCAGATATGGAATATACTGACATCTAGTGCTGTAAAGCTCATCTAATGTCATCAGATGTCCTGAGGAGAGAAGTCTGAAAAATATTGCCACAGCCAAACTTAGAGGCATTCAACGAAAGTTTGCCTGGGCGTGTCAATTAATTTCCAATTTCAACTGTTTGACTACAGTTACTTCCGCCATATAAAAAAAAACATTTAAATAAGATTTAAAACATATTTTTGGGGATATTGGAAGCGCGTCATTCTGAATTAGTTTATGAGGCGAATAATAAAATGAACCTGTCCCAATGGAGGTCATTTTCTGTTTCAAGTCTTTGTTTCAACCACTGTTTGTTAAACCCTTTGACAATAATTTTCCCCAACCTTGAACAGACCAGTCTTTATACAGGGTGTCCAAAAAGTCTGGTAACATGGCAGATATCTCAAAACTGCCAGGTAGGCGAGATTTGATGAGTGTGGTTTATAGGTAATAGAGGGGTGGGGAATTCATTGCCGCATTCAAATTCGATTTTGACCTCCAAATTTAAGGTCATCCATTTACTAACTCGAAAACTATTAAAGATAGACAAAAATTTCCAATTGCTACCCTGTAGAGCAACACCACATTAGTCTAAAAACAATTTTTAATCACGCCCTTCCCCTTGAAAGATTTTGAGAAAATGAACGAGAAAGAGTCATTCAAGGAAAGAAAATTCCCAACGGTGCTTCACTGCAATGCAAATGTGTTAGAAACCTCAGCCAACCTGGCCAGCCTGTACCTGTTCAACTTGCTTAACCCGACTCGTTTCTTTAAATGCTGCAAACGCAGATACTTGCCACCAGGGAAGAGGGAGAACGAGAAGCGAAGTTCGTAACTGATTCAATGCTATTTAAGTGTTAATAAAAACAGCGCCACTGATTTGCAACGTCTGGGACATGAGTTAATCGGCTGTTACGTCAACCCCCTCCATAACTGGTGGCTGTTCTCCCTCTTCCCTGGCTGTTCTCTCCATTTTATTTTCACTTTCCTCTTTGAATTAACTTCTTTAAATCCCTGCTTTCCGATTGGAATTTCTGCATGTTTCGTTCCACAATACCTTGCTAAATGCCAATGCCATCAATAAATATTATAAACAGCACAAATTCATTTGCACTCACGATAGAGATGTATTATACGAGGCCTGTGAGAAAAGTATCCGACCTTATTTTTTTTGCGAAAACCTGATGGATTTGGATCGCGCGCGCTTGCATGAGCCGACCTTGAACCTTTGTGCGTATGCGTGAATTTTTTCCCGCCTCTCAATAGCATCAGTTGCTGGCAATCAGCATTAGAGGGAGGCAGTGTGTTGTGTTCTCGTCGGTTTTTGATTTGAAGGAAAATGACGGAACGACTGGAGCAGCGTTACTGCATCAAATTTTGCCAGAAACTGGGTGACAGCCAGGTGGAAACCATCCGGAAGATTCAGACGGCTTTCGGTGACGATGCTATGGGCATCACACAGATTAAGGACTGGTACAACCGGTCGGCCATCAGCATGCTGAAATGACCAGGTCATTGCCAAAGTGAACGCTGTGGTGATGCGGGACCATCGTGTGACTATCCGAGAAGTTGCGGAAGAGGTGGGTATCAGTACGTTTTCGGCACATTCCATTCTGACCGAAGATTTGGCCATGAAGAGAGTGGCGGCGAAATTCGTGCCGAAGCTGCTAACGGCGGAGCAAAAGCAACTTCGTGTTGACGTCTCACAGGACATGCTGGCCTCCGCAAACAGTGACCCCGACTTCATGAACACCATAATCACTGGTGACGAGTCTTGGGTGTACGGGTACGACCATAGCATCGTCACCGAAAGCCTCCAAATCAAAAACCGACGAGAGCACAACACACTACCTCCCTGTAATGCCAGCAACTGACGCTATTGAGAGGCGGGAAAAAATTCACGCATACGCACAAAGGTTCAAGGTCGGCTCATGCAAGCAAGCGCGATCCAAATCCATCAGGTTTTCGCAAAAAAATATAAGGTCGGATAGTTTTCTCACAGGCCTCGTATCTCCATCGTGCTTGTACTGACAGCAGTTGCAGGCAGGCAGTTAGTCGCTTCCATATCGAAAGTAAAAGTGCTCATCATATCTGGGTTACAGGTTAAAGCAGAGACTTTCTTTAACGTCTCTGGGTTTAAGGTTAAAGGGACTAACTCTTTATGTCCCGAACGTTAGGATCGCTAGGTGTATCTTTATTTCAACAAAAAAGCATCACTTCGCTTCCCGTTTTCCCTCTTCCCTGCTTGCCACGTTGACGCTTTGCCGGTTGGAGTAATGTAAACTAAGCATTAAAACTTTCTGTCCAAATTTTAATATAAAATCGCCCATTTTTACGACCTATAAAATGGAAATCCCATTGTCGATAATGTATTCTAAAAATACAGGGTAAGCATAATTATTGTTTACATTTCAAAATGTTCTGTAAATGGATGACTTCAAATTTGGCATGAACACCCTTGAAGCAATGGAATTTGTTTTGGCGAATGAGAAAATAAATAAAGCAAAAATTTGCCGTCAGGTGAACAAATTGACGCTTTATTACAGTGCCATCCTGCATAAACATTATGGTATCCAAACACTGACGCTGTTGAAGTAATGGAATCAATAGAGATCCATAACAGAGCGCCAACTACTTGGTCATTTGCGTCCATCGCAAGATTAAATGAACACGCAAACATTAAATGAAAATTAAGAATATTAGCAGAACAATTACATACGAACAGTACAATAATAAACAGGAGACATAGACATAGCCCGTATGCCTATCCCTTCCAAGAATGGTTCACACGTAATAACTTCTTGCAAGCATATGCACACTCGACAAGTCGATCAAACAGCTAGTAGAGGGATAGTAGCAAAGAGTTATGATCAAAAATGTGGAGATTTGACTCCCCACTAAATATTTAAGGTGCTTCGACGAAATCATTCATATTGGCTATGTCTAAAAAGTCCGAAGGATGTCGCACGCAACTGCACAAATGACGTGATACCGTCACGATTGCTCATGCTTGGCGTTGTTAATTTTGTATTCTATAATGAAATATTATTTTAAACAATAAACTTTAATGATAAAAAGACCAGGCGCGTAAATTGTCATTATACTGCATGATTTGAGTAGAGTACCTGCAATAAACAAAATTTGAGCGATTCTAGATATGAGTAGTTGAATGCGCCATCGGTCAAATTTTTTGGACAAAGCCATAGAGATGAATCAGCCTGTGCTGAACGTGCTTCTGGATACAATTTACTTATTCTGCAACCTACAATGCATACTTAACTCTTGGATGCAGTAAAAAGTCCTGCATTTTAAAAATTCGAAACTTATACTTCTGAATAGCTTCAATAACTACAATGTTTATTTATTTGCATATTATTTTAATAGTGTTTTAATAAATTGAATTTCTTGCTCTGGGAATTATTGTAAAACAGACTCACCCTTAACGACTGTATATCAACAGCGTAAATTATGGCGGGCCGCGGTTCGCCATTGGATTCAATGCGGCCCGCGAGATTATTTAGTAATATGCGCAAAAACAGCAAGAAATGGAATAAATTGAAATTATTCGTTATCATTGGCAGGATAAGTTTGCCAATCTGAAAGATTTTGCCTTTTTTTTTTTTTTTTTTTTTTTCTGTGGTCAACTTTGTGAACAAGCATTTTCATGTATGAACTTCAATAAATCGAGATTCAGATATCAATGACAAACGCAAATCTGGAGTCTGTATCTTAATTAAAAACTTTGACATTTTATATGTGCGGCCTGCCTGACATTTTATATCAGCGTTCACGAGGCCCTTCAATAAAAAAGTTTGCCCACTTCAGTTTCGTTGTTGACGTGTAAGCTTTAATGACAACTTCCTTAATCACCTCTTCCTCTATCCCGGAAAAGTCTAGATTCGTCGTGTTGAATATAAGCAACATATTTCAAATACCACTACTAAAACTTTTAGCTCGCACTCATTACTACTGTACGAGGGGAAGTCAGTAAAAAAGTTACAAATAGTGATTTAAAAAATACGATTGGGATAGGAATTGGAAACAAAGCTAGATTTGAACGTTATTATCTTCTTATTTCTCAACGTAATAGTCTTTCGATAGGAAACTGGGCTTTGCTGCCTGAGCCAGTATTGCACCTCATTTTCAAACTCCTCGTCATTTGCTTTTTTCAGAGCGACTTTCACCTTTCTGGTCCGCTCAAAATCCATCTTGGTGACTAGCATTGTGCAAATGACGAGGGAGGATGAAAGTGAAGTGTGTAACCAGGTCAGGCAGCAGCGACCAGTTTTGCACTTCACTTTCAGCCTCCCTCGTCATTTGCACAACGCTAGCCCCCAAGATGGTTTTTGAGCGGATCAGAGTGGTGAAAGTCGCTCGGAAAAAAGCAAATGAAAATGAAGGGCAAAACTGACTCAGGCAGCAAAGCTCAGTTTTCTAACGAGAAGATATCGAGTCAACAGGACAAATGCATCAAGAAGATCAGAAATTATGTTGAGAAATAAAAAGATAATAACGAGGAAGCCTAGCTGTGTTTCAGATTCCTATCCCTATTAGTATTTTTTAAATCACCATTAGTAACTTACTTCTTGACTACATCTCGTATATCGGAATTCTAAAAACAAGCTGTTTTCTATTATAAGAAAAAATTCCACAATATTCTAAACTTATATTTTACTAAAAACAGAAAATATTTCCTAAAAATGTTATTTTATCCTTCTTTATAGAAGACATCTCATTATAAGTCTCCTTTAAAATCGACAAATAAACTTCTATGATGCTAGAAGCAGTAGAAATCATATGCAAATAAACCGTTCCCTCTCCGGGAGGCGCCTCACGGCTGAAAAGGAAAATAAAAAAGTATAAAAAAATGGGGGAAGAGAAGATCTTCTTTCCTTTTATTCCTTGTAAACAAGTTAAGGAGCCGAAGAAGCTTTCAGGTTTTTCTTATTTGTAAACAAAGTCATAAGACAACCTTGGCTACGCTTTGTTATTCAGAGTTTTTGAACATAATATCGAATTCAAATTTGAATGAAGAAATTGAAGAAGAGTGGAACTATGAAAACGAATTTTTACTTCGTAATGACCAGTTTAAGATAAGAAAAGATAAGAAGGAAGAAGAGACGCTGTTTTCCTCTTTGGCCAAAATACAATTTATAAAAACATTTTATTTCAAAATCCCATTTCAACGCTCACCAAGAAAAAAATTCTTTTAAGGTACAGAAAAAAGTTTGGAATACAAAACCTTCACACCAGTTGCCAGTTTCAATGTAGGTAAATGTGTCATATATCATTCACCTGTTTCAATTATTTAGTGGTCTGTGTTTCGCATATACGAGTGCTATTCAATAAAAACTGAGACCGAGTTTGTTTGTTTTTTTGTTTGTTTGTTTGTTTTTGTTTAATATATAATGGTCTTGAACTTGAGCATAGTCTTTCTCAGAATACTCCTTCTCCAGTTGAATGCATTTATGCAAATGTGTCATCTCGAAGATGTGGCGCAGGCCATCTTCTGTATTGAGCTGCGCCTCCGAGCGTTTCAAACTAATCATTGAGCTTTGAAAGTGCAATCCCTCAAATTCTACTTCAAACGAGGAAAAAAAGTACAAAATGAAAATGGCATAGGTACATTTTCTTTCTTTCTTTCATTTTAGTTGTGGAAGTTGTTACGAAGAATATAAAGACTAACATTATGTAAGGAGTGGTCAGGGGAATTATAAAAGTACTAGCAGAGGTACCCGGCGTTGCCCGGGTTAAATACACTTGTAGGTAAAGAGATAGATCTCAAAAAATTAGGTTATAACTCCCAATTGGTTAAATAATAACTCAATCAATACAGTGGAATTTTACAAATTTGGATTCCATTGCCCCCTTTATTCGTTTACATTTTTTGCGCACAATCCCTCCCGTCTCTCGGTACTCTTAAAAAATGGCACCAATGGCACTTGCAGAGCAAAGGGACTATCCATTCTATGAAAAATACGAAAAACAGGAAGTCTAGGTGATATACTGGGACTTTATCTAAACTCTTCTTGACTTGCCTCACCACTGCGGAGCATCACCAGATACTTTAGACTCAAGTTTTTCTTGCCCTTGACGTAGAAGCTCTTATACCCTGTTGCTCTATTAGAAACTGCCGTTGTTCAGATGTTACAAATGCCCGTATAGCTTTTTCTGTTTTAGTTGCAGAGTTTCTCTGACCAATACTCGTTCTTTCTCTTTCCTTTCCAGACACACAAATTTTTGCCAGTTGTCTGGACGTTTGAGAGGGAGCTCAAGGGAGACACGCGTGACTCCTATGCCTAATCAATAGACGCTGCCTTATTAATGTTCTGTCACTGCATCTTCACTTTATGCTCATTATCAAAAATTCTTGGAAACGAACATTCAGTCATCGCATTATCAGCATTTCAGTTTCCAAAATATACACTTTCCCACAGAATATAGTCAAAATATATTTTTAGGAAATGTTTAGATCTGCTGTGCTACCAAATCCCGGCGTGGCTCGGACTTTTTTTTTTGGAATAAATATTGAAATATCTTGAAAACAAAAACATGAAAACGCTTAGATTTAATACAGTAAAAATTCTTAATGAAAATTTGAAAAACAATTTTTGAAAGGCTCACAATGGATGGACCTCTCCAAGGATGCTAGTCTAAATAATTTCTTACTCACGTAATCTTACTTTAGATGTACACTTGATGTTGGTGCAATTCCCTTTCTTCTCTCGATGTCTTGAATCAAAACTTGGCCATTCATCTCTTTTTGTAGTCTAGCGATCGCCGATTCTTCTATTGACCTGCTTACCATTTGCTCAATACAGCACGAAGCTAAAAGAGTGGTTCCTCTGTCATATTTGCATTCTTTCTCAATGGTCTGTTAACTTTCCATTAGTTACTAATCATTTTTAAAGATTTTCAAAAAATTAAATACTAAGAACCCTCTTTTCTAAGAAAAACCTGAATAACAGGAATTCTATGCATTGTTACAAATTGGTCATGAGATATACATTATATTGCTGATTCCTGCCTAGTGTTGGTGCATTGCGTGTTGACACCATTGTTGATACCTATTGTTGCACAAACTTTTCCTTGCAATGTTGGTCATGAGATATATATTGTTGGTCCGTGCAGAGTGTTCATGAATTGCGTGTTGATATCATTGTTGATACTTATTGTTGCACAAAATTTGCCTTGCATTGTTGGTCATGAGATATTTCTCATTAATATTCCCTGCCATTACCATGAATATCGATTTTTTATCGATAATTATTATTTTTCCGAAATCTGAGGTAGACAGTGACCTTCCTCATTCTTTGAAGGTCAAGTATGCAAAATTTCATCAAGATCGGAATAAAACTGTAGATTTGTATAAAAAATAAACCCACAAACAAACCCACAAACCCACAAACAAACATCCTTCTTTATATATATAGATTTAGCGACAGGGGTGTCAAGATTGTTAGGGATATCTAATTAGTGCTTCTGACGAAACCGCTTCTGACAAACTTTGGAATGTAAGAATGTAATAGATAAATTAGGATATGAGAAGTCCTGATTAATCTTGAGGGTAAAGAGGAAATATTACTGGAAATGGAGGTGGTAGGGTTAAGGAAATGGCAAACGCCAAACTGCTTTTCATTGCAAGGAAAACAGCTTTTAGTAGAAGCATGGTCTTTTAATCCTCTGGTCTGTGCACTCGCGCAAATTCCGTTGTTGGAGTCAACAATTGGACTGATGTATTAACTGAAGAGTTGATTTTTGCCATCTCTATTACTTGAATTTGGCTATAGCAACGCCACCTAAAATACAAAGCCTGCCAACTGAAATTTCATACATTGTTACGTCATTCATAAGAAGGCCGAATTTAAAGTTTATTATTGGTAGGAATATTTTTAATGGTATTTCTACCAATAATAAACTTTAAATTCGGCCTTCTTATGAATGACGTAACAATGTATGACATTTCAGTTGGCAGGCTTTGTATTTTAGGTGGCGTTGGCTATAGCCCAAACTTAATGTATTTTAACGATCGTACAACCTAACAAAACTGTCAGTTAATGTTAAGTATTTGTTGCTGAACATGCAATGCATTGTTAAGGTTAAAATATATTGTTAAGTTTGGGCTGTATCCAAATTCAAGCAATAGAGGGGGCATAAATCGACTCTTCAGTTAATACAGCAGTCCAATTGTTGACTCCAACAACGGAATTTGCGCGAGTGCACAGACCAGAGGATTAAAAGACCATGGTAGAAGTAACAGCGGCATAGACTAGAATATCTTTAAAATTAGATGTAAGTTTAAAAGTTACTTTTGGAGGGTCGGGAGAACGGAATGGAGGAGAAGAGCGTCGTCAATGAAAGTTAATGCTTCCTTAGGACATTTTTTCAATGCTATTGAGGGTTGGATGAGAGGGAATGCTATAGGTGATGTCATGGCTGGAGAAGGTTTGGACACAGCTAACACAGCGTTGTCTGAGGTAATAATAGCACATCTGTAAAACCAAAAGCATTACATATTTTTGAGCAATTAGCCTTTTTCAAACTAGAAAGCGCGAGATTATGGCTTGTTCGAAAACGAGGCTGAGGAGTAAACCTGAACATGGTACAAAGGAATGAATTCATATTCGGTCCGTTTTTAAATGCAATACCATAAATATCATTGAAGAATGTAAGAGAAATTGTTAGAACCAAGTCTCAAGCAGCTGTAAGAAATCTAGAAACTGTTGATCAAATCAAACTAAGTTTAATGTTATTAAGATCATTAGATCATTAAAATGTCATTAAGATCATCAATTAATTGATCTTGATATAAAAATACAACAAATAATAAAAGAAAAAATGAAAATAAAAAATTAATAAAATTTATTATATAAAAGGTGTATGTTAAAATTAATAATTTATATCCAATGTAATTTATATTAAATTGTAATATTAATTAATGGAATAATAAATAAAAGCAATGAATATAATTTATGAAATTTTGAGGTGATATTATAAAATTTATTTGGGACAGCCCCCTTTTAAAGTAATCTTAATCCATCAAGAGAACGAGTGAGTTAAACTGCAGTGGGCAAACATTTGTGTCTTTATTAATACAGTGGTCGCCGCTTAATATGGCCATCTCGGGACCACGCTTAAGTGGCCACATTAACCGGTGGCTGTTTTAAGCGAGGTTCCCAAAAGTCGAGCATATAATCTCGTACAGTATCTTGTCAAAATAGCTTATTTAAAATATTGTCTAATATTTGCTTGACAACATTGCCTTCTTATAAAAATCATGAACTTTACTTTGAACAGTCATCCATTTTATCATAGCCACTCATTGGAAGAGCTGTTGGATAGTGCGAAGGCTTGCTCGAACTTCTGCATTTGACGGTTTAATTAATTCCTTATCATCATCGCTGTTATTGATTTCAATTCATCAATGGTTTTCATTTTCTTTTTCAATCTTAGAGATGATGTCCGCCAGAGCATCTGCTTCATCTGCTTCCATGTTGGTTGATTCTTTCACAATTCACAGGTTTTCCGATACCTCAACCCCCTCTAGTGAGCTGTAGTCTTCACAGAACAGTGGGTTGCTTCCTCCTAATAGCGAGTGCGCGAATTTGTTTTCTTTGTTACGTACGCTGTGCAACTTGTGTAATTATGTCCAAAATACCCACATTGGAAAAAGAAAGCCCCTAAGGGATTGATCTGTCATAAATTTCAGAAAGAAACAAACATTAGAAGCCAGTGGATTGCAAAAATTGGAAGAATGAACTTTAGTAATGATTCTGTGATTAAACACATGGTTGTATGTTCAGCACATTTTGAAGATAATAATTTCCTGGTGAATAGATTTTCTAAAATACGTAGCTTAGAAAAAATATGAGTGCCTTCAGTTTTCCGATAGTCAAACAAAAATAAGTTATGTACAATTTAAAAACAATATTCTAAATTAAATATTTTGATTTTATGATTAAAACTCGTCAAAGAAAAAAGTCTAAAATATCGGCATCTCTTTTATAAGATTGGTTTTTAGTTAATCAGTGTTTAACAAATTTAAAATTTGAATTGTGTAAAATTTATTTATTTTAATACCTAAAATAATATTTTTATTGTTGTGTGTTGCATTAATGATTACTTTAAACATTTTTGCAGTTGCCCCATTTGTGATGCTGTCTCAACTGCACTGAGATCACGCACACAGATTCAAATTCCCGCCCACTTTTATACTTTATTTAACGCCAATAGGCGCCACCACCATGCGCAGACAATTAAAGGAAAACCCGTGAATTGGAAAGTCTTGGTCAATCATTACCCAATCATTGAAGCTATCGTCACTTAACTCCATTGAATGAAACCAGTTCAAAAGGTCAACTTTTTCACTTGCTGATATATCTCGTCTTTTTCTCTTCTGAGCCATATCTCTTCACCTTACTTAACTTAACCACTGTTGCCAACTCAAATTTTGGGAAACAATTTCGCTTAATAAACGTTCTAAAGGAAACAATTTCCAAGAAAGCAAGGAATTTAGTGCAAATTCTTCACACAAGGATATCTTCACAAAAGGATGCTGTGTTCTGAATTCCATTCACACGTACAGAGTTTATATACACGTAATTGACCAATCAGTACAATCTGTAATTTTGGGCAGCAGTGCCCAACCTACGGCCCGCGGGCCAAATCCGGCCCGTGAAGCTCACTCATGTGGCCCGCCTTTATATTCTGAAAAACAGATACAGATTTCTCATTAATAAAATGCAACAATTCGGTAACTATAAAAAATTTAAATATTTGTTTTGCTTGTGTTCTGGCCCACGAAACTTATTTCAGTATGAGTGCGGCCCTCGGATTAAAAAAGGTTGGGCACCGCTGGCTTAGAGGGATGTGAAAAGTGGATATTATAAGCGGAGTGTTCATTTATCCAGAGTAAGATGAGATGAAAAAGTAGAATTCGTGAACTATCTCTGAAAAAAGTGGCCATATTAAGCGGAGTGTGGCCACATAAAGCGAAAATTTGTTACATAGGAAACAGTTAGAAAATTCCGGACCGAGCTGAAGTGGTCATAAAAAGCGGGTGGTCATATTAAAGGTGGCTATATTAAGCAGTGAATTAAAGAAATAATTACAACCTCTGACAATTAAGTTCGGTGAATGAGTTCACACAATAAAATGCAAAACAGATAGAGCCACATTTACTTTATTGTCCTTCGAAATAATCAACCTGGAAGGCAATACACTTTTGGGATCGGGTGTATAAGTCCTGGAAGCTCCTTAGGGATGGCTTTAAGTTCACGTGTCACATTTGCTTGAATGTCTGGAATGTCCGCAAATCTGTGTCCCTTTAAGGCCCGTTTCAGGCGTGGGAACAAGAAAAAGTCTGCCGGTGCCAAGTCTAGTGAATAAGGTGGATGACCTATGGATACGACCCCTATGTTGGCCAGAATCCTTCGCACGATTACGGCAGTGTTCCTCTTTGACCCATTATCCACAGTTACGTGCGCACGCTACACCTTCAACTAGAGAAACGAGCATCTGCTAAACCATTGCACGCACAAACGTGACCTGTCTGAACTTGCTTAAACAATGACTGGGCTTGTATTCACATGCATTGTTACTCGCGTAAAGCTCGCACAGATTAAGGTGTGACGTCATTCACCGAACTTAATTGTCAGAGGTTGTATAACTAATTAAAGAATAGCTCAAGATGGGTTCGTGAGGTTTTAATCATACACCCTACCTCAGATGTTAAAATTATTGATGAAAAATAGGAAAGAAAATTCCACAGCCAGGATTCGAGCCGATGGTTCCTAGTTCGAACCAGGCAGTGGAATTTTCTTTCCTATATTTCATCAATTATATAATTAATCGTTTGTTAGCCTCCTCAGCTTAATTTTCTAAGTAAATAAACTGGAAAGAGTTTTCAAAAATAATTTATGTCTTTTTAAATCATTTTAATGCACCCAATTTTAAAGGAATTGATATCTCTTCTGTTATGGAAGAGATATCGGTAACCACAGGATTATGAATATTGCCTTCGATTTTACATTGACTGCCAGAGTAGCGCAAGTAATTTCCTTTATTATCGATAACAGCATCAATTTCTTTTAGTTTCGAAGGTGATATTGGTTCATGTGAAGGCAGTTTTCTAGACAAAACGTTAGGATGTTCTTCACATGTGACTGTGATCTTCATATAGCAGGTCTTGAGCATGAAATGGAATTAGAAATGTTCAAGTATTTTGCCTGTAGCATTGATATCGTTAAGAATATCTAGACGAAATTTAAAGTCCCTCTAACAATAAGTATCAATTCAGTAATATTAGCGGTTCGAGTGTTCATTTTTTCGGTACCCTTTCTGGCAGGAAATAAACTGATATGAAAAATTGGCTTCCCTTCTTGAATAAATGGAACGAGTGTATAGTCAATCCACAAGATCTAATGCCCTGAATGGAATGATCGATTAAGGAAAAAAGGGAAATTAATTCTCAGACATTGACTTAATGTCATACTTTCCACGTCCAAGAATTAATTATACGCGTACTCGCCCCTTTTTTGTTAATCATCATCCCACTCAGAGCTCTAGATCTTGCGGTTTGACTATAATTTCACATTGCCAGCATGTTAAATGCAAATATTGATAACATTCAGCGTACTGAATATTTTATGATGTGTAGATGTTGAAATCGAGCACACTCCACGCACATCTATCCCTCCAGACATCATATTATCAGGTCGTTGCATATCAAATGTCGGCTTTCGAGGTGGGTTCCGCGCTTCAGCACGATTTCCACGTTTAGTAGCAAGTACCCATAACAAAGTGATACATTCCCAGAGATAACCTATCAGCGACCAGCTGCCTGAAATTTGCATGTCTGCGATCATATTTAATAGCGTTTGAACCCAATCGAAGATAGTCATGACTTCATACGAATTACGTGTGATAATGCATTACGAGTTCAGGTTGAATCACACAGCATCCAGCGTCTCTCGAAATATCAATAAGGTATTCGGTGTTGGCACCATAAACGAACGTATTGTCCAACGTTGGTTCCGAAAATTTCGGGCGGCAGTGACGGACCTGGCAAATGAGCCACGCCCAACGTGTTGAATGACGCTGATCTGAAGCGATCTGTGAAAGAGGACCTGTCAAAAACTGTTCGGGACCTTGCAGGGGATCATGCTGTATCAGCGTCAACTGTCAGTAGATACCTTAGGACCATCGGCAAGGTGAAAAGGCAGGACAAATGGGTCCCACATGAACTTACGGAAAACCAAAAAGAGGTGTGTACGAAGTTGCTTTTGTGCCATGAAGAAGCAGGGATTCTTAATCGCATTGTCACCTGCGACGAGAAGTGGCTCCTATATGACAATAGGAAACGGTAAACACAGTGGCTGGATGCTGATGAACCCCCGTGACAGTTCCCTAAACCCCCGTTTCACCTCAGGAAGCTCATGGTTACAGTTTGGTGGAACATCCGTGGTGTAGTGCATTACAGCTTCCTGCAGCAGGGAGAAACGATCACCGCTACGACCTACTGTCGTGAACTGCATCATATGCACACAAAACAGTGTCAGCAACAACCTGCACTTGTGCATCGCAAAGGCGTCCTTCTGCTGCATGACATCGCGCATCCGCACGTTGCACGAACGACCGTGCAGGCGCTACAGGCTCTGGGCTACGAGATCCTTCCACACCTCCTGTACTCTCCGGACCTCTCCCCTACCGACTACCATCTTTTCCAGAGCCTGGACAATTTTCAACAGAGGAAAACATTCCTAACCTAAGCAGACGTCGAAAACGCATTCCGGGAGTTTATTGAGTCCCGTGATCATGGATTCTATCGGAGAGGGCTCGAGAAGCTGCCAAATCCTTGGCAATAATGTTTGGATTGCAATGGGGGTTATTTCGAATAGCACGTGTGAAGGTGTCCTTTCTAGAGGGTCATTAAAGATGTCCTCTGCAATCCGACGTTTGATATGCAACGACCTGAAAGGAAGGAGCAATCGGCACCTCCGACCAGTAAACAATCGGGAAAAAAAGAATATTAGAAAATGCTTAAATTCGTTTGTATTCTATTATTAGCATTCAAATTACACGGGTGGCAAATGAATGAGGAAACTCTCAGAAGTTCCCACATTGCTGACAAGGGAACTATAGGGTGATTCAGTCAATTTCTGACCATTTCACTCTAATGACGTGCATTAGGGATAAACAATTGAAAGAATATGAGCGCCATATCGATTTTCTAAATAGTTGGAGTTTGTATTGTTGCAACGGCGCTGCATGAAAATCGTATTGTTGAAAAATGGCGCCCGCTTTATCAACAGAGCAGAAATGCAAGGTTGTCGAATGGTATTTCGAGACAAAATCACCTGTAACCGTGCAAAGAAAGTTCCGGAAGGAGTATAAGTGTTGAGACGCACCAGGCAGGCAAGCAATCATGGATTTTGTCAAGCAATTTCGTGCCACTGGATGTGTTAAAGGCAAGAAAAAAGGCGGGAGCGAAGCTCGTGTTCGAACGACCGAAGTTGTCGACAATGTTCGCACAAGGTTGGTCGATTCCCCTACCAAGAAATCTGTTCGCCGCCTATCCATTGAAGAAGCGCTGTCGTATACCACGACGTGGCGAATTTTGAGAAAGGATTTACACCTGTTCACGTATAAGATCCATGTTTATCAGAAGTTAACAGACACTGCAAGACAGAAGCGACAACAATTTGCGATGGAGTTTGGAGCAGAAATGGAAGCCAATCAGGACATTGTGGAAAACCTGTGGGTGTCAGATGAGGCCTTCTTCCATCTGTCAAGTGACGTTAATAAACACAACGTTCGTGTTTGGGGTTCCCAGCACCCTCATGAGATCCACAAGTCACCTCTTCATCCACGAAAGGTTATGGCTTGGTGCGCGATTTCCAAAAGAGGCATCATTGGTCCGTTCTTTTTTGAGGGCACCGTAACGTCACAGGCTTACCTTAACATGTTGGAAACCTTCTTCATTCCCGAGCTGCGAAGGAGGCGTATACCGCTTCGACATCAATGGTTTCAACAGAATGGGGCTATGTCTCACACCACTAATGAAGTGCTAGGCTTTCTCAATCAGAAATTCGGAAATCGTGTATGGACATAAGTATTATGGACATACCGGTAGTTTTATACTGGGTGTCTCACCTAAAGTGAACGAATAGCCAACTTCTAAAATACAAATCTGACAGAGTACTTTCAATGGAAGAATTATTGCACTTTTATGTGAGAGGTTTTTACGTGTATTCCATTTCCAAAAAAAAAAAAAAGAAAAGAGGCTATTTTCGGAAATGGAAGTCAACTTTGAAATGTGCAATAAGTAGTACTTGAATGAAACATGCGATATTAATATAAAGGGTGGCGCAAAAATAACTCATGGATTTCAAACTAGTATAATTGGCTTTATTTTGTTTACATACAAAATGTACTCACATCACTACAATTGTTAATGTATCCAATTTATGAATTGTCACGTTTTTCACGTTTTTGAAGAACAGACGTCGACATTTTCCGGCGTTCGCACCGTGCGAGGACGACCAGGCGGCTTCTGCTTCATGACTGATCCAGTTGTGCGAAAAGAGGCAACCCAACGCAATATTGTGTTGCGATCAGGTATCGAAACATTTCGCGGAACATTGAAGTGTGTACGGAAAAGCCGTTGAAATGTGACCACAGAATCATTACTTTTGAAGAAATGTTCAACAGCGAAAACGCGATGCTGCACGGTCCATTGCTACTAAAACTGAAACTGAACCTGAAACAGGACGCTCTAACCTACAAAACAACAGGTCCCCCACTCCGCCATTCCACTCCCACCAATGATACTACGCTAGTCAAATCCATGGGTTCTTTTTGCGCCACCCTTTATGACTTCCTTAATTTAATGTAAAATTCCAAAAAATTAAAATAAATAATAAAGATGATGAAAGTCATTTTTTTCTCCACAATTTTGGGTTAGATGGTATTCAACTTTTGAGGTCTAGATGATATCCAGTTGATGACCAAAATGATGTAAAATTTTCTGATGATTTTTTAAAAAACTGAAGATAGAGGAAAGCTGTCCCCTGAAAACGTTATTTTGTAAATTTGTAAAAAAAAAAACAAAAAAAAACCTCCATAATCTATATTTCAACGTCATCATCAGTAAAAAATTACTTAATTTGGATTTCAACCTAAAAATCTTCTGTGCTAAAAATTGGATCATCAATGGAAATCATTTAGACCTCAAAAGTTGAATACCATCTAACCCAAAATTTTGGACAAAAAAGTGACTTTCATCATCTGTATTATTTTAATACGAATTTTAATTTTTTTCATTTTTACATTAAATTAAGGAAGTTATATACTGATATTGCATGTTTCATTCAAATGGAAACCCCTATTTTTAATGGTCTTTTCAGAATGTACACAATATCTGAGAAAGCGTGATGTTTTTTCAATTGACCGAACTGTTCAGGAGATAAACACAGTAATAGTGTGATTTAAAAAAATACAAAAAACAAATTTTTCATCAATTTAAACGAAAACAACCTGAAGTCGACCAAAAACATCTGAGGGGAGCGTACGTGCGATGCATTGTAGGAAGAAACGATACTGCATTCAGAAAAGTCTCTTCAACATCGCTTACAAATGTGCATGGATTTCAAACTAGTATAATTGGTTTTATTTTGTTTACATACCAAGAAGGACATGTGTTTGAACATTTAATAACAACGTTTATTGTACAAGTATTGTTTTTCATTACTGTAAAAATGTTATGTTCAAATAAAAACATTGCCATCCATTTTATAATCCATTGTATTTAGGAAGAATTTCTGTTTTTTGCCTTTTCTATAAATCCAAACACACCTCACTTTAATGCCTCTATCTCCTAAACGGCTGGATCAATTGAAAAAAACACCATGAATAAAATATTTCTCCATGGTTGTATACATTCTAAAAATACCATTAAAAATAGGGGTTTCCATTGCACATTTCAAAGTTGACTTCCATTCTAAAAAAACCCCACATAAAAGTGCAATAGTTATTCCATTGAAAATACGCTGTCAAATTTGTATTTTAGAAGTTGGCTGTTGGTTCACTTTAGGTGAGACAGCTTGTATGCAATTTGATTCGAACTGTTGAGCTATTTGTGCATTTTTATAATCTATGTGTATTTACAATAATTCCATTTATTCAACATTGAATAAGTTCGGTAACCAAAACTCTGTGTCTGAACCCCCTCTCTGTTCACATAGATTTAGAAATGGGTCTGAGCTGACACAGTAATAAAATATTAAAGATCCAATCTCTGATACATAATCAATTTTCTTCTCCAAGGGACCATGTTTTCAACGTGCATGTTTTAAGAGCGGCTCTCTCGAAGACGACCGAACTTTTGTGTCAGCTCTTCAATTTTGCTTTGATAGAGAACTAAGACATTGTAATTTTTGTCAAAAATACATATTCATTAGACATGCATGACCATTATTGTATAGATTTAAAAGAATAAATTTTTTATAAAAAATCACCAGAAAAATCGATTTATGGGCGGGAGGGAATTATCAGAGTGGCATTTAGTGATTGTTTTGTTTAATTTTATTCAATCTTCCACTATGGCAAGTATTAAATATGAGCGATTTCGTGCGTTTTGTTGTTCTACACGTAAATATTCCAACGTACGTATCCAGAAGCTGTTCCATACATGAGCCTTTTCTCCCCCTTTTTACGAGTTTTATGCTTTTGCTTTCTTAATGCAAAGAGTGGATTTCTGATAAATCGGTGACGCTCTACAAATTTGTAATTGAAACTTTTTTCTATCCTATCATCGTTTAAAAAGTTAGTTTTCGTAATTTCTCAGTTCTTACTCCAGGGGCGTTAGGCGTACTTTTAAGCAAGTGGACAGTCCACTTTTCTATAAATAGACTTTTAGGGTTCTAGCACTTTTTGTTCTAATGTCTATAAAATCTTTAAATATGAACTTTGGCATGTAATATTTTTATAATCGACATATTATTTGATATAGGTGTTACCTATATCAGTTTCGGTTCGGAATTTTATTATCATTCCGTGAGGTTCGTTAGTTAGTAAAAAATTTAATTATTATAGTCTGTTCAACAAAATAGATCCTGGAAGTATACTATTAAATCTTCGATTTTAATTATTAGGCTTATTGCAAAGTAATATAACAGAAATGTAACTGGACATGCTCTAAGTAGCGGAAGCATGGATGAAATTTAGAAGGATGGGCCTCGGTGGCTCAGGGGTTGCGTGATCGCCTCTGATGCCCGAGGACGCGGGTTCGATCTCGGCCGAGGACGAAGAGGATTTTTTCAGGGATAAATCCTGAGATCATAAACTTCCTTCGGAAGGGGGGGGGTTCTAGAAATTTAGGCGTCTACTACTAAGGTCATTTTGCGCCTTTTACACAAGTTATATCTGTACGCAGCCCGGGACAAACACAAACATCCATGCCCACGGCGGTATTCAAACCCACGGCCAGGCGGACTCAAGAACTAGAAACCCTACGCCCTAGCCCTCTCGGCCCCTTCGGAAGAGAAGTAAAGCCGTTGGTCCCGTGTAGTCATTTGCCGGCTGCACGTTAAAGAACCTTTGCGAGGCAAAATTTGCGGCCCCTATAACGCCGTCCTGAAATGACCATGGCAGTTGAAAAAGGACGTTAATACCAAACAAACCAAACCAACCAAATTTAGAAGGGTGAAATTTGATATGTAAATTTCTATAGGCAACACTTTACGTAACTAGAAAATTAGGGCCGGAGTGAAGAGGGCCAGTTTGTTTGAACTCAGGTGTTCCGCTGATTGTTTAAATCTTCCCTGAAGGAGTTAATTAATTTTTTTATTGTGTGCGCACATTATCTATATGAACTTGCAAGTTAAAGAAGAAAACAACTTTTTATTTAATGAAAAATGGAAGGGAAAATTCTGCGACCCGGATTCGAACCAGGAACCTCGACTATCATGGCCGATGCCTCTACCAATTGGGCTATCGCAGACACCACAGACAGCCAAGCTGTCTCAAGGTGTCTTAAAGACAACCAAGTTGTCACGGTTGAAAGCCCAATGGGAGACGGGAACCTGGCCAGCAGATCGAGAATTCCTCCACTCCAAACCATCAGAAAGTTGATGAACTCACAAGTAAATAATAATAATTATTAACTGGAGAAGCGTCTCCAAGCATAGGTAATGATTTTTCAAATGAAAAATGGAAGGAAAAATTCTGCGACCCGGATTCGAACCAGGAACCTCGACTATCATGGCCGATGCCTCTACAAATTGGGCTATCGCAGATTGCCGATTGCCTCTACCTCTTTCTGATGGTTTGGAGTGGAGAAATTCTCGATCTGCGGGCCAGGTTCCCGTCTCCCATTGGGCTTTCAACCGTGACAACTTGGTTGTCTTTAAGACACCTTGAGACAGCTTGGCTGTCCGTGGTGTCTGCGATAGCCCAATTGGTAGAGGCATCGGCCATGATAGTTGAGGTTCCTGGTTCGAATCCGGGTCGTAGAATTTTTCCTTCCATTTTTCAATTGAAAATTCATTACCTATGCTTGGAGACGCTTCTCCAGTTAATAATTATTATTATTTAACTTTTTATGTTGTTTCAGGAATAAACTAAATAAACTCATTTTAAAGTCTTTAAAAGAAGTGTAAAATTCTAGATGTACATAACTTTCAAGTCAACTTCAAGAATTCCATTATCGCCTTGTAAATAATCTTGAAACAATCTCATTTCTTATTAGCTGCAATTCACATCGGAAATTTTTTATGCTCGTTGAGTGTTTTTTCCTGAATACAAAAAAGAACAAACCTGAGGCTATAAAAGTTAATATCCAAAGAAATTGAATCTAAGGGATTCTAATTTAAAATTGGAAAGAGAGAAAAATTATTAACCCATTAAGATGGCGGTAGTTTTTTGAAGCATTTCAAAAATGCAAAGGAAAACCTATTATTTTATTAGCTCTGGCGTGTCTGATAAATTTTTAATGGAGGCCATCAACTAACTTAGAAATCGTTTTTATCTTTTTTTCATTACCAAAATTGAGACGTAATAAAATCTCGCTGTTAATTGAAGCGTAAGAGTCTCAAAGAGCGAATCTGCCCATTTAGAATAAGTTAAAACCTTTTCTTTATTTGAGTTAATTAATCAGGAAATTCACGGCGTTCAAAACTTAGTCAATCCAGAAGCGCTCAAAAGAAAATGGAAATGCAATTTTTAAAAATATTTCTTTGATGTCCAAATCTAAAATCGATTTCACAGAATTTTTTTTTCTCAGTATCCTAAATGTATAAACGAGAAACATTAATTTGCATTTTACGTATTTTCGAATTCCACCAATTTTTTAATATGCAGAGTTTTAAATTAGTTTTAAACAACAAAATTAATAATTCAGTATTAAAACAGAAAGGCTTAATGAAACTTTAAAGACGTTATTAAAAATGGGGAGGGAGAATTTCCGATAATTAGGCATTTAAATTTATTAATGGCTGCCAGAATTTAAGAGGATTTTAAAGACTGTTTAGTTTTAAATATACGATTTTTCTAAAATTGCATTAGTTTGGAAAAGGCAAGCCCGATATGCAAACATTTACGTGAAATGCTATTCTAAATTGAACTTCTAAAATAAACAGGTTTAATAACTTTCAGAGGTAAAATACTCGGACATGGAAATACTAGTAGACAGATGGCATGAGAAATACTGTTCGCTGCCGTTGGTGAGAATGAGGAGTTAAATGAGATGATTAATGAATGTGAAGAAAAATATGCAGGAGGAAATCACAATAGAAGAAATCAAGAAAGCTATTGGAGCATTAAAGTATGGCAGAAGCCTAGGACTTCACCGCATCACAGCGGTTATGCTGAAGCGTGTGGAAAGAAAGGTCGAGAAACGGTTGTGGAACAGACGTAAGCTTTGTTGGATGAAAGATGCTGCTGTATCGAATGATTAGACCAAGGTAGTCATTGTTCCTGTGTATAAAGAGAAAGATGACGGAAATGAGAGTAAAAATTGTAGAAGCATAAACCTGTTAAGTGTTGCTAGGAAAATGTTTGGAATAAAATTCTGATCGATAGAGCGAGGAGAGTGACTATAAGACTGTTTTGGACTATAAGACTGTTTTCATGAGTAGTAGAAGATGGGCAGACCAGATCTTCTTCACACAATTAATTGTGGAGAAAAAAATATCTGCCTTTACAAAAGAAAGTGTTTTCTGCATTTGCAGATCTGGAAAAAGCTTATGACAGAATGAATAAAAACAAAATTGGGAAAGGAATACCGTATAAATGAACGATTACGTGCGGCTATAAAATCGATCTGGCTGTGATATCGCCTATAAAATCCCCTAGGCTGTTTAATGTAAACAGGGATGCATGCATAAGAGAAGCCGCAATGAATGAGCTTGATGGTGAATGAACATGATATTTGTTATATCCAGATTATACCATTATCCTTTCAGAGAGTGAAGATGGTTTAGGTGTACTTGCAGCAGAAAGAATGAATATGTTAAAAA
>JAHWFO010098272.1:1947686-1981783 GCA_023313115.1 Rhysida immarginata | reverse complement strand
AAAAAAAAAAAAAAAAAAAAAAAAAAAAAAAAAAAAAAAAAAAAAAAGGACAATCGCTCTTGTCTTTGAAGGGAAAGGGGGATCAACTTGCAAGATTAAAGTGAATGAATTTCTGTATTTGAGAAGCATGTTTGAGAGAGGAGATAGTCTTATGGTGAAATTTCGAGAAGAAGAGCTGGGCTGTAAATCGTGGGAAAGTATACAAGGAACGAGAATTTATCGATGTTTGCAAAAATGGCAGTGTATGAAAGAGTGTGGCTACCAACGTCAACGAATGGAAGTGAAACCTAGATGTTACACGAGAAGCATAAGAAACGTGTTTGGATGCTGTGGAGATGAAATCTCTTTTATAAGATAAAATACTCGCTGGAATGATAATGACACAACATGTGTGGAGAAAATCGAAATGTAGTGCGTGTAGTCTGTAAGTGCTTTGAGTGAAACCGAATAAGCGGTTAATGGCTTCCAGAAATAAATTTTGTATGTGAATGTTATATTAATTAAAGGTACGCATTGTAATTTCGTTAGAGAATTCTATAATTCCGTCTGTCTGCACTTTTTTAAGGTACGACTATGTATGATATATGAAATGAATGCGTCTTTCATAGCTGTTTACGAATATCGCATCCAAATTTCTATGAAACCAATAATTCCCGAGATATTGGCCAAAATTAGAATTTCCGAAATATGCTATATTGCGAAAATGACGAGTCACAACAAAATGGAACCAAAATAGTTTAATAGTACAGATAAAATCAATAAATTTTTGAATTGACCAGTGGTCAATATTCCGACGGATACTGTCTAAAAAACATAATTCTCGATAATCGATATTCAGTATCTCAGTATATGATATCCTATACCGATGCGACTTATATATGTGCGTATAGTAGACTCAATAATACATAGAAGAACAGACGTATGAGCACAAATGTCACATTCAATAATCATGACTAATACTAGTATTAGCACTAAAGATAGTTGAATGAAGATCTTACTACACGAGCTGCCCTGATCAGTTTCGCAGCACACAACGCACGAACCGGTTTCGTTTAATTAAAAATAACTAGTTTTGTTTAATTAAACCAAATGTATTATATAAACTAATGAAAACATACATGACGTACCTCTTTTAAAGTGGCTATGGTTTTAAAACTGTCCGACTTGAGTGAGTCAATTAGTTTTTATTTCTTCTTTGAGCAAGAATTTTGCTGGCTTTTTCCATTTCATTAGTTGTAAGTTTATAAACTCTTCCATTTTGTGTTTGGGATCAACTTTAGTTAGGACATCTGATCTACTCACACGCAATAAGTCTGGTAACATATTCTTGAATGAAGGGGAAGGGCCATATTGTTTCAAAAAGGTTATTTTTACGAACTCATTTTCGATCTCGACCACCACTGATTTGAATAGTCACAAACCCAACTACTTCATTAAGTTCTAACTGCTCATTTTTTTTCCTCAAGAGACACAATTTCTTTTTTTGTTTCAGTTGAAAAATTGTATTCCTTAACGTTAAGTTTTGTAGTACTTCCGACAGGTATAAAAGAATGAAGCTGTTGGGCCCGTTTAATGATTTTTTTCACGAACCGGTGAAACGCACTACTTCCTGTAGATATCCAGCTAAGATGAAGATCGCTAGTAGAAGTTCCTTCAGAGTCCGGTCCTGAAGAAATGCCGTGATCAGGAAAAAAGTTGAGGAGACTGCTGCACTTGCTCCCAAACCCTACTGTTATTGCATGGCGATCTCCTAGAATGCCATAACACGTATCCCCGGCGTTTCATATTTCGGATGTATTTTTGGGATATTTAAGGGGGCGGATTTAAGGGGGTGGCTACAGGGGCTATAGCCCTCCCCATTGGTCCTAAACTTATACCAGTAAGATAAATTGTAAAGATTTTTAATACTGCAATAATTTTACAAATTTACATTTACAAACTCAGTATAGGAAAGACTCCAGGACCATCACTTCCCTGGGGAGGGGGGGGGGTATTTGAAATAACATAACATATTAGCCAAACCACCTGATTTACCTCCCCCCCTTGACGCCCCCCTTGACCAAGTTCTAGATCCGCCACTGTTGGGGTAAACGGTTTTTCCTACATATTGTCACGGAATTTGGACATCGTCAATTCCACTGACAATCAATGTCGTCATAACAACCGCTACATTTATTCGCGTCATCATCCAGCCAGCCAGTCAAAAGCAACGTGGAAAAGGCGAGAACACGAGAATTGCGCAGAAGGAGAGGAGAGAAGATGCGCGAAAATTGAAACGGAGAGATGCCACGTGGAAGGAGTGGAAAAAGGAAGTTTGTAGACGAGCACGGGAGATTCACCTACGGTAATGAACGCTGAAAAAGCGAGAGCGAATAAAAGAAGCGAAGGAGCGGTTCCCTCATTCAACGGAGAGCTCGGCAGGAAAGCCTTCGACGACGCCGAGAAAGAGAGCGGAGCTTCTACGGAAAATATTGGCTCAGCAAACGGCCGAACACGTAGCGCTTCAGCGGAGACAACGATTTATTCCCTGGATTCTACCGTTAAGGTCAGTGAACTTTGTTTGTCCAACTCCCTCCGTACCTGGACTCACATTTACCGTATCCAAGTACAGACTTGCCAATTCAGCAACTTGGTATCCGCCCGTATAACCGTTATTTTTAAACGTACTATAGTTATTATCAGCACGTTTTCAATGAGCTGGGCAATCTACGCGCCTATAGAAAGAAATGTGTCAGCGGGCTTTGGCCTAGTGGATTACGAGCCTATTTAATTGAAAGCATCGGCTTCGTATTAGTGCGTGAATGTGTGTAAATTAATTCCATTCCGCCATTAACTCTTTTCCATTGTCCGTACCGGCAAAAACCATTGAACAAGTGGGGACGAGCGAACGATAGCGTTGGGACATATTATATATATACCGGGTGTCCCAAAAATGACTGATGGATTTTGAAAATCAATAAAAAAAAAAGACGGGATGCGATAGATATGTATCGTTTGCAGCCTTATGCTTAGGAAATCAGAGAAATTTATCCCACCAAATTTCAAATTTAGTTAACATTTCTACCAAGAGATGGCGCTGCAGGCGATCTGTCACAATTCCACGTGACATGTTTGGCAAATTTTTGCCTGAGACTGCACCACGTTGTTGCAGCAAAATGGGGGTTACATTGAAAATATCATTGTTTAGTTTTTTGCAACAGTCCTTGCAACATTTTCATACCGGTTTTTATTTTTTCATAGTTTTCAGCGCCACCTGTGGGTGAAAATGTTAACTAAATTTGAAATTGGGTGGGATAAAATTCCCTGATTTCCTAAGCATAAGGCTGCAAACGATACATATCTATAGCATTCCGTCTTTTTTTTTTTTATTGATTTTTAAAATCCATCAGTCACTTTTGGGACACCCGGTATGTATACACAGTTAATGGTATACGAACACTCAGCTCTCAAATTATACCTGCTAATTATCCCCAATTCTTTGTCTGTTACTCGATAGAACATAAGCTTGCATTCCGAAGGTGCCGTTCGCATTTGACGTCATCAACTTAGCATCGTTCTACCTACCGGGAGTTTCAATTTTGCCTCCTTTGTGTGCTTGTGTGTGCGCCGATGAGCAACGAGTCATCTACTTGTTAAATAAATGATTTATCAATTTGTGCTACTGAATGTCTTCGTACTGAATTAGTGCAACGATTTCACGTATTGTGTTTCCCATCGAATTTGTGGTCCCAAATTATGTGTTTAATAAGCCCCTGAAATTTGGTGCTTATTTTTGAGCAAGAAAAACATCTGCTCATGATTTATTTATTTAAGTTCTTATTAATTAATCCTAGCATTTAAGTATAGCTAGTTTAAGTTTTACATTCATTGAATAAACCATTTATTTATTGCATTTAAATTTACGCCTGCTCTGTCATTTGCTTCCACTGCATACTCACATTTTTGAACATGACACATACAGTGGTATTAGCAAAATATATTTTTTCTCTATAAAATGACAAAAAATAATTCTTTTCAATACTGTACAGAACTTTTTTAAAATGTCATATGGTTTTCTTATAGCAGAAAGTCTTTAAAATGAAGCAACTTTTGCTACTCAGATATAAAAAGCATTATTTAACCATTCCACAGCATCGTTTTGGAGCCAATCTACAGGGTGGCACGGAGCCGACTATCATATTTCGAAGCCCTCTCCTGTCCGAGGGATGGGAGTTACGGGGTGTAAATACAGGCCAAGTAAGATAGGATTTGCTGATATTTTCACTTTTTAAAATTTTTTCAGTCACAATGAAGAAGCGGAAGGTAGCGCAGAGTTAAATTGTTCGTTTTTATTATAAGATTAAGTGCATCATTCAAAGAAGTTGCGTCATTTGAGGCAGAAATTTAATTAATTTGCTTGGACACAACATAATAAAATTACACGGTTAAAACATAAAACTCCGTGCATTTCATTCCTCCCTTGAAACTGAAAAATTTATCGCGCATCCCAAATGCGGGTCAGTCGTTCTTTGTGCCGCCCGCATTCAAATGAAACTCTCTAAAGAGGGTTTGCTGAAAATGTGTTAAAGACAGTCCAAAGAAACGCACCATAAGCAAGACACTAAATTTTGGATGCCTTTTACTCTTCAAACCGTGTTGCGTATAAGATCTGGTTTAGGGAACATCGGAATAAATGGCTCAAAGAGAACGTAATATAATGTCTCAAGACCAAAGGCCTAATGTATGTTGATGTATTTGATAGATTTACTAATTATAGATTGGTGTTTTATTTGGTTTAAGTATTATGCGTATTAGGCGGTTATAGAGCATCATGATATCTCTCAAGTTGACTTTGAACGCAACTGTAGGAGTTATTGGTTATTACTGAAAATATGATGAATCGGCACAAATTGCCAATAGAGACGCAATAATTAAAACGAAAATATCCGACCATTTTGATAATAATATTCATGGTCACTTTTCGAGGTAATAAAAACCGCTGTCTTAGAATCGATTCGAGCTTATTCCTCTTCGGTAGGAAAATACGTTTGGAAAAAGAACCCTTTAACTAAGCAGAGCTTTTATAAGCTTTTATAAGTACTGGAGGAGAGACTAAATTTTTATATTTAATGGATTTTAAAAATAGAGCTTCCACTTGGTCGACTTCTTTATTTTTCGATGAGTTGTGCAGGTTATTTCAAAATTATTAGCTTATCTATTTTTAGAATCCTTAATAATATAATGAACCCCTTCTTCAAAGATTGGATGAAGAAATTTTATTTTATTAAAAATATCCCTTTAATAATATCTAAAATCATTACATCCTTCTTCTTCGATCCATTCTTCTTCCTTTAATACTTGAGGATATTAAAAGTTTTATTTGTAATCTTTTATTGGTTGTATGTAATTTAATATCATCTCTTAAATAATAACTGTTGCCCACGCTAACAATTAAAGGTTAGCCGAAGTCTTAAGCAAGGACGCAATTTAAATTTAAATGAAATTTCACTTGACTGGTTAGCAGTTTTTAAGACACTTGAAGACAGCTTAGCTTTACCTGATGATCCCTGGTTCGAATCCAGGTCGCGGAATTTTTCCTTTTTACATTTATATTTAAATTAATTTAAGTTGATAATTGAAAGTAGAAATAATCTAAATGCTGATTTGTAATATCCAACATAGGAGAATTTGAAATTTAAAAGTCGTTTAGTTCATTGAAGTTATTCTGAAACCGCTGGATTTTACTCCTACTTCGACTTCTTACAAAGCAATCTTTTAAACCCGTAAATGTGCTTTTAAAGCATTTTCATAGCCGCTGAGGAATATACATTACGTGTTCGGGAAAACTCAGATTTTCTGTTGTAAAAATAGATATAATATTTATTTGTAAATGATTATTCTATTTTTTATTTTAAGTTCTTTTAGACTAAACTACAGCAGAAACTAGAAACAACTACAGCAGACAGTGATTGTTGAGTTTGTATTGTTTAAATAAATGTTAATAAAAATCTCCACGTGATAATCGCTGTCTGCTGCAGTTGTCCCTCGCGAATAATTTTCGTGACCACGAGGATGTTGTGTCGCACTATTGTTAGTGTTCTTTTCGTAATTACTGGTTTTTTTTTCATTCAGACAGACCACTTCCAGCTTCTGGCTTGACCAGTCCTTCTTCCTACTGGTTCTCCACGCCTTTACTAGCGCAGCCATGGCGTTCAATCTTTCATTTCATTCCAATGCCTTGTAAACTGCTCCTACCCTGCCGCTCGATGTTTAGTTCGTTACTGTTTACTCAGACAGGTGAAATTCTCACTTTCTCGCGGCATCCATGATTCTCTATTGAGCAACATTTTTGCAGGTTTATTCGTAAGCTAAAAATGAAATTTCTTTTGATACTATTTCAACAATAACGCGTATAAGGAACGCCATGCTGCACGTTTCATTTTTTTCTATTAATATTTAATTATTTCATAGTCTTCCTTTAGACATAAATGGAATTTAAAATTTCTTTCTTATTCCTTACTAGCTGATATACCCGGCGTTGCTCGGGTTCTTTTTTGATGAAAATTTGCAATATCTGAATGGGATATACAGTAAAAATTAACACATTAAAACAGTAAAAATTGATATAGAAAAACCGAAAAAAAAATTTTTTTTTAATGTTCTAATGGATGGCCCTCTAACAGTTCTCCCCGGTTCGTGTTGGAATGTTATATATAGCTGAGCGAGTTTACCATAGTGCCGGAGAAACAATGTGTGGACTAATATGTATGGCTACGAAAGTAGGACGAAATAGAATGAAAATGACATAATAGTTTGATCTGACGTTTTTTCAGCCCTGGCTATGGCTGTAAATTTGTGTGACCTGACCTTTAAAAATTCATTTGTTTATCTAAAAATTCAACAATTCCAAAATTCTCTTCTTGGATGGCGATGGATGTAATTGATCGTTTGTGTCTGTATACACTGAAATTCCAACAATTGATAAACTGTTAGGAAATAAAGAAATTAAACTGGAGCAAACTGCAAGCATCAGGTAAAAGATATTAATTAGAAAAATGGATGGAATAATTCTGCGACTTGGATTCGAACCAGGAACCTCGACCGTCATGGTCGACACCTCTACTAATTGGGCTATCGCAGACATCTGAACAGCCATGTTGTCACTAAGTGTCTTAAAGACAACCAAGTAGTCTTTACCTGATGTTTGGTGTTTGCTCCAGTTTAATTTCTTTATTTCTTATTGTGTGTTCATCAAACTTTCTGATGGTTTGGATAGGAGAAATTCACGATCTGGGAACCGGGTGCCCACCTCCCATTGGGCTTTCCTTCTTGACAACTTGGTTGTCTTTAAGACACTTAGTGACAACATGGCTGTTCAAGTGTCTGTGATAGCCCAATAGATGAGTCGGTTTCAAAATTATGGATTCGGTATCGGTTTTTAAGGGGAGAAAAACCGCGGTTTCGGTGTCGATATCGGTTTTTACCGCATTATACCAGTTTTTTTCTTTTATTGTACAGACTTGTAGATTTTAATGGTTCACATTCAGCAAAGTCCATAATGTACATTAATAATGACGATTTGATGAATCAGTTTGTTTTTAAAACAAAAAAAAACAAAACACGGTCTTAGTTTCAAATTTTTTTGTTGAACATACAATTTTAATATTAAAAATGACCTATTTCACATTTATGTTTAGATAAAAAGTTTACCTGCATGCTTTGGCTTTAATCTGTTTCTTTTCTTGCTAATAGTTTCACCAGCCTTAGAAAAGTGTTTCACTAGAAACAGACGTAGCTGGTATTGACAGGTATTGTCTTGCACTGTTAGCAAGGTTTGAATATCTGTATTTATTATTCTGCCACCGATCAAATGCTGAAGAGGATAAATCAATGACAGATATACTGAAAGTTCCTGCTCCATCTTCAAGTGTTGCTGCTGTGCATTTCCTGCACTTTTATGTTTTTCATCTACTTTCGATCTGGATTTGTCCCATACACTTGTGACTGGTTTCTGCTTTTCTTTTGTTGTTTTTATACAATCGGAATCATTAGATGTTTGCAGTCTTTCTTGTGATAACTCATTTTTCAATTTTAGCTCAGTTAAAGTGTTTGGCTGCTAATTTTGAAGTTTCCTTTTCAAATGGAATGTCCTAGTCGATCGTAGTATCGATGGTAGCCCATGTGTAGATGTTCAAAAAATTTCGATATTGAATTTTTCGATGTTCTTGAATCTTCTATGTTCTGATGTTCCATTTTGAATTTATTATCTATTGAACACATGTTTAGGTTAATGAACTGAGGTATTGCAGAGAAAGAACACGTAAAAACGCGCTTCTGAAACGCGTTTATGAAACTATCGTTTGGAGTCCCCCATTTTTATATATATAGATAAAGAATTAGTCTGTCTCAATGAATATTTGGATATTTAAACTCAATGTAGCGATTGATATTTCTCATTACAGTATTTTGCTGTATTAACGTACATTTAAATATTTTTTTATTATTTATTTTGAGAAATATTTTCTTTTGTAATGGAAATCACAATGCCAATTCCTCAATTGAATCATATTGTATAGAATATTCTTTTGTATAGAATTTTTTGTATTTCATAAATAAATCTCATTCTTAAACCAAATAAAAGTTTTTTAAACGAGCCACGTCTATTCTTATGTTTGAGGTTCTTTTAAATATCAGCTCTTAAATTCTGTTCTGTTTATTGCTTCCCCCTCTGAACACTTCCCATTTCAAAAGGATCTATTAACCCACTGCTAACATGGGCAAGATTGTGGCATTAAATCAATGAGGGCTCGAATACTGTTTTTCAGGGGGAAATCCTGAGATAACGCACTTCCTTTAGAAGGGAAGTAAAGCCGTTGGTCCCGTGTAGTCGTTTGCCGGCTGCACGTTAAAGTACCTTTGCGAGGCAAAATTTGCGGCCCCTGTAACGTCAATCTGAAATGAACATAGCAGTTGAAAAGGACGTTAATACCAAACAAACCAAATCAAACCATCGAATACTGTTCTTGGTAGGGTTACCACACGTCATCTTTTACCCGGACTTGTCCTCTTATTTGTGTCTTAATAATGGCCGGACGACGTTTTAGGAAAATGGGGAAATGTCCTCTCTTTTTTTTTTTTTTTTTTTTTTTTTTGCCAAGTAAGGCTATGCGAGATAAAAAGGTTTCCCTCAGAAGCCTTTGAGATTGAGAATCCAACTTCAAAACTTTTGCAAAAGTTTGCTGTTAACAAAAGTTTTGCTGTTTCGCTAAATTTAGCGGGATATCCACTAAGTTGGCAACTCTGAGCCAGACGAATGTTTCATAATACAGGGTGATTAAAAATGATGTCCGGCATTTCAAAATTTTACTATGCATTTATTTTATGACATAAACTAACCAGACCATGTTTAAAATGCAGGAAAACTCAAATATTTTTAACCTTCCCGCAATTGGAGGCCGTGGTGGCGCTAGTGTCGCGATAAAAGTAAAGATGGCGACTGTGAATGAAAATGCATATTGCGCAAAAACAAACGATAATTTTAGTCCATCAGGCATTTCGTAGGCAATTTCATAAAAATTGCCCTACTGACAAAAGCATCCGTAAGTGGTATGATCAATTTCTGGAAACTGGATGTCTTTGTAAACGCAAAAGCACGGGACTAGTAACAGCAGACATGCTGAAAGGAGTTTGGGATGAGATTGGCTATCGTCTTGACATTGTCCGTGTGACTCGAGGGAGTCACATAGAACATTTGTAATGCAAGAATCAATAAATATTTGACTTTTCCTGTATTTTAAACCCAGTCTGATTAGTTTACGTTATAAAATAAATGCATAGTAAAATTTTGAAATGCCGGACATCATTTTGAATCACCCTGTATTATGAAACATTCGTCTGGCTCAGAGTTGCCAACTTAGTGGATATCCCGCTAAATTTAGCGAAATTAACAGCAAACTTTTGCAAAAATCTGCTAAAATCCACTAAAAATTTCATTAGTACAATTGAATTCAGTGAATTTTTGCGGAGTTTTTTTTAGCTCTGTTTTAGCGGGAAAAATGTTTTGAGGTGGCAACATTGTTCTGTACTAGTTATGCCAGGATCCAAAGTTTCTTTTTGTCCAGTATCAGATTGCAGTGGAAGGATGTTCATTTTGGGATTATGAGTTCGCCACCATCAGTTTGATGTAAACTGACGATTGACGTGGTGGAGAAAAGAAAGCAGTTAGTAAACCATCTTATAGATGTAGTTGATTGTCAGTGATTATAAACAAAGTCCAAATTGACGTGAAAGTTGTGTCCTTTTTTTAAAAAGTTTGTCATCTGGTAACCATAGTGCTGGGGTATTGTGGTCCATGTAGTATTCACCAAAGTTCACATGAGTAGTTCTTCATTTCGAGGTCGTTGGCCAAGGAACCGACGGGACACCTTGCAAAGCATGCCTGCGTATATTCGGTCGTGCATTGTTTTGCTGAGAATGACTTTTAGTATCCCCTGAATGTAGCGTGATGCAGATCCTCATCAACATATTGCTGTGCTGTCAAAGTGTCCGTCATGCGTACAAGAGGCGATCGGCTGCTGTAACTGATTCTATATTGCACCCTAAACCATGATTTTTCGTTGACGAACTGTGTGCCACTCAAAAATAGTAGAAGCCTCCAGATTGCACTCGGTGATCATCATCGCTAAAACAGCAGCTAGATTCTTCGCTGAACACCACAGTATGCTACTCCTCACGCCAGGTAGTTTTAGTGAAACACCTCTGCAAGAATGCACTCCGATGGTTCGATGTTAGGGGTAGTTTTCGGATACATCCCTTTGCCCGCAACCGTACCTCATCCAGTCTACGTCGAACTATCTCCGTCGATGTCGGAGCAACCACTACTCACTCTACACGTTGCAAAATGTGAATTGTGGGACCGCTACAGCTTTTTAATAAGTCAGAAAAAATGCCATTTCAACATAATGAATTGATTACCTGAATCTATAAATAACCCTAAATTATTGAAGAACATTAATTATAAATTGCAACAAGAAAAAATCGCATCAATTGCAAGGTTTATATCTTTAGCTTATGATCACATGTTTAGTTTACAATATGAACACCTATTTTTCCACTCTTAACAAAAAAGCCACTGTTGATTAAGGGTTATGACGGCGTAATGGTTCACAACGCTTAATGAGATGACGGTTAAGTATCAGGTTGCTCTCGACGTTCCTGAATGTGACGCTTTCGATGTCGCTAAATGAACTAAGTCGCTCGATGTTACAACAGCTGGCGAAAGTGGCGCTTTCGACCCCTACCTGAAGGTAAGCAAAACTCTCGGCCTCTCTTTAACACCTTGACCTCCGTAAAAGAGAGGACAAAGTACCCTCGGGGCTGTCTTGAAAAGTAAACATTAAATAAAATATGAGAATGACGTTCTTTTCGCAACGTTATTTGCTGGCAGCATTTACGCAAGGATGGAAAAATACACTTGATGATTCTCGCTGAATTTCACTTTCTAATAAAATAAAACAGCACGAATATATTAAAAGGTGAGTTACTAAAATACTTTTGAGATACACCTTTGTATATACTTTTGTATTTTGCTGAATGATGGCTACAAGATAACCGAAATGTACAGGGTGGTTATAATTTAAGTTACACTATACAGTCCGCTGTAGAGCCCGTTCTGCTGATCGGTTTTTGATGAAACTTGGAATATACGTTATATAGACCATGGAGAAGAGATTTTTGCAATAAAAACTTAGTTCAAATTTCGACCACTAGATGACGCTTATCATGCAAGAAAGGGCACTAAGCCAATTAGGAAGGTTTTAAAACGCTTAAAAACTTCAAAGCTTTAAAATGCCATTAATCAGCTGTAAAATCATTCTTTACCATGCTATTACAGTGATCAAGTTGTTTTATCAGAACTTGTGTTCCATCACGGATGCCCGTTACTGCGAACTTCTGCAGCAGCAAATCAATCCTGCCTTACAAAACGAGTATGTTTAGAAACTACTCTCTTCATGCAAGATGGTGCAACACCCCATATTGCCCGCCTAGTGAAAGAACTGCTTCGTGCCCACTTTGGAGATGATCGGTTCCATCAGAACATTGCCATCAATACGCTCTTCCGTTCCATCAGTTTGTGCGGCCTTGCTGTACATTTTTTTTTGTTTTTTTTTCTATAGTTGCACTATCTTCCTTTTGTCCCTTCATATTATTGGCCTGTCACTCACTAAGAGTGAAGGACTATGTGTTCGTTTCTGAAATCGACTTCATGATTAGAAAAGATATGTTGAAATTTAAAAAAAAATTCCATCTGTATGTGACAAATTTTGTGCACCTCAAATGAAATGAATACATGCTTAGACGGTTTTTTTATGTATCTTGACGGTTTTTTATGAGATATAAATTTTTTTTAAATATGAAAAAATGGCTGTGGCCTTTATACCAGGAAATCAAACTCAATAAACTCGACATGTACAGACTCCTCTTTTTAAGGCGAATTTTTTTGTAAATAACTTATTTGGCTCTGATGAGACGTTTTGGAGTTATTAACGCACCCTCCCCCAGACACATATTCTCCTCCCTCCCCCCCCCTCCCAACAGAAAAAAACTATACATCGACGTATTTTCATGAAAATGTGCTAAGTCTTTCTAAAAAAAATTTTTTTTTCTAAAGTTGATTGATTTTTTTCATTGTGTTTGGGTCGATGAAATGAATGCTTCTGCCATTTCTTCATTTCTAGAAAAAAAAATTAATTCTCTAAATAAGCTAAGCCCATTTCCATGAAAAATACGTCAATGCATATTTAAGGATCCTCTAAGTATCAACAATTTTTTTTATAAAAATAAAATCTGTTGGGGAGAGGGTTGAGGCGTGACCACCGAGAGAGAAGGCCTCCTCATTGAAACGTAATGCATTGTTACATCACATACATGTCCAGTTTATTGAGTTTGGTTCGCTGGTTTGAACGCTACACCCAAAAAATTAATATATCTCTAAAAACGGCTTACCCAATTGACATAAAAATACCCCAAGGCACAATTGAAGGTACCTTCTAAGTATGTGTAATTTTTACCCGGTTCTGATAAGTTAAAATTTTGAAAAAAAAAATTTCTATTTGTACGTATGCGACAATTTTGTGCAGCTAACTCCTCTGAAACGGCACATAGCCATTCCCAAAAAAATTATATATACTTAGAGGGTATCTTAAATTGTGCCTTAGCGTATTTTTATGTCAATTGGGTAAGCCTTTTTCGAGATATTAATTTTTTTCTAAAAATAAAAAAAATGGCTGTAGCGTTCAAACGAGCGTACCAAACTCAATGAACTGGACATGTAAGTACTCCTCTCATTAAGGCGAATTTTTTTTTGTAAATAACTTGTTTGGCTATGATGAGCCGTATTGGAGTTATTAACTATCCCCTCCCCCAGACGCTGGCCAGGTGGCCGCTAGGGCTTAGGCTTTCTAGTTCTCGAGTCCGCCTGGCTGTGGGTTCGAATCCCGCCGTGGGCATGGATGTTTGTGTTTGTCCCGGGCTGCGTACAGATATAACTTGTGTAAAAGGCACAAAATGACCTTAGTAGTCGACGCCTACATTTCTAGACGGCCGCGCCCGGCCATCATTTTTTTTTTTAAGAAATTAACACTTAGAGCGATACTTAAACTATCGAAATGTAGTATCCATTTTTTATGGAAGTGGGCTAAGCCTTTTTAGAGAAATTAATTCTTTTTGAAAAAATGAAGAAATGGCAGAAGAGCTTCCTCTTATTAAAAAATGCAATTTTATTTTATGATTCCGTATCATTAAATAAAAGGCCTCCGAGGTAGGCCTAATACAGATCTCGTGGTAGGCCTGTGCGAGTGTACCATTCCGCCATACCAATTTATTTTGTAAAGAAATTGTTTGGCTGTAATGAGCCATTTTGGAGTTATTAAGGTTTTAAGGTCCCCTAAACCCCTTCCCCAAAAGAAAAAAATTTTTTTTGATTTCCGTTTCATGGTCAAGTGGCAGGCCGGTGCGAATGGGGGCGTGCGAATGTACCATTCCGCCATTTCAGTTTATTTTCAGTCGATTTTGGCTCTTTCTAGTTGATTATAGTGTCATAATTCAGCCATTATGCAAATGACATTACATCTTTCTCGCAGCGCACCGTTCCACGAATCTTTCTTTGCACTTACGCAAATGTTTACTAATCTCCGAATAATTTAAATAATATTGCCTCTCTCTTCAAAATCTCATGAGCCTATTGCGATTTATCTTGCTAAAATTTATTCAAATGCGATTTATGCATTATTTCTATAATATTTATATTTTAAAGAATTCTGTAGATCATATTCAAATAAAATTACCAAAAATAATCGGAGCTTTGCATAAGCCCATGTCAAACTTTATCGAAACCATGATTTATTTGATATAAACTTACTTCTTGATATTAATAAAAGATGTAATGCTTTATTTAAGCCTATGGGAGTCAGTAATTATTTATTTATGAAAGTCAAGAATTGGATTGAGTAGAAAGTCAAGACGACGCTCACATTTTTATTGTATTCCAGACCTCATACGCATTTTTTGTAGCTTTCAAAGAAATTGGCTGTTCTTTTTCCTTGTAAATATTCAAAAACTATTTCATTATTTATGAGCTTTACTTTGACTTCTTTGTCAATTAATGCAAATGCCAATACAGATTGAAAATATTTTCGTCTTACGATGTCGATCTCTGAAGTAGCATTCATTCGATCTGACAAAACAGAAGCAAAAGCACCGACTTCTCAGGCAAGAGGTCAACTCAAATGTACGTCAGGCGTTTTGGATTTATGCTTTCATCAAAATCCATAAAGTAAAATTGGGACACTAGACATATCTCAATCAATGCATAGAAAATACTTACTCAGACGTCTAATTCTTAAAATGAATTTTGGCACTAGCACTACCGGCATCGCTATCATTACGGATGTGCTTCTGTGTTAATGAATATTTACGTCTCAAATAAAGGGGAATTAAAAGTCTTTACTCGAAACATTTCTGCTTATATTAAAATCCGAACACTAAAATGAAGTCGGTTAAGATTAAACTTGATTTCTGAAGAAGAAAAATGCGTAGGTTAAAGCATTTCTTTGTACATGCACAGTAAAGAAAAATAATTCTAAATCGCATCAAAGGATTTATTTTTAGTACAATTGATATGTATTAAATTTTTATTGTCAATTGTTTAATATTGGAAATAAGTAACCACGATTCCACGTTACCCTATATAAATAAAAAGAGGAGAATTTTTATTTTCATGAGTTGATTTTTATGAAACATTTTGTCCTAATATATTTTTTCCATTCAGCCTGTTATTGATTTCAACCCACGTTCCATTTTTGCTCTCATTTCTCTTCAGGGTGCTCATTTCTCTTCAGAGTGCTAGTTTCACATTTGGGGATATCTTTTCGAACCTTTAAATCTTCACGTCAAAAAAATAATTTTATTTTTTATTAAACTGTGATTTATACAGAGAAATAATTCATTTACAGGATTGCTTCTCTGTGAAAGAAATGTAAAAATAAAAATACATAGAAACAATAAGCTGCTTCAAAGTATAAACCACATTCTCAAGTACCTAGAATTTTAGTGAGATATACAGTAAGTACAATAGCTGATCTTGAAATAAGTGTGACGGAAGATATTTGTCTGGAACAGGTGCAATTGTGTATATAAATGCTAAAAAATTCTGAGTGGCATGTCTCAATAAGTCGCTAATATTATCATGCGCAAAAATGTACAGTGGAACCTCGGTTTACGAACTTAATTCGTTCCAGGAAATGTTCGCGAACCAAGGTTGTTCGTGAACCGAGGCAACTTTCCCCATTCAAATCAATGTTAATACAGTTAATCCGTTCCAGCGATCAAAATCAGAGATTTTCCCCCATTAAGTTAATATGGGTACAGTACAACACATTGAAGATATAAATCCTAAATTGCGAGCGATATTCACACGAATACAAATTACAAAGTGAATACAAGCCGTATGAACTGGCACCATCTATCTGCGCATGCCTAGAATAAGAAATTAGTGACGTCGCCTGTTCGCGAACAGAAATATTGGTTCGTAAGCCGAAACAAAATTGTTGTTCGTGAACCGAAGCATTCGTGAATTGGGGCATTCGTGAACCGAGGTTCCACTATATCAATTTGCATACATAGCACAAGCCATTTTATGAAGGAATGTAAAGCACAGGTACGCATTTGCTGATCATAAATCATAGTTGTGTGGATATACAGTCTGATTAAACTTTGAAAAAGTGACAAAGTCATCTGCAGGTAATAGTATAAACATAATTAATTACATGATTACCACATTTAGTAGCATGTGTGATTGTTTAGAATGCCTAACCTAACTTAACCTAACTTAACCTAACCTAACCTGTCCAATGATGTGAGAAAAAATACTAAACTTCATCAAGATGGCCTTGGACTGACCAAAATTGTTCAGGACACTAACATAAAGATCCCAACTTTCCAATCAGTCATAAAAAAATGGAAACCTGCCTAAACAACCGAAAAAAAAGAATTACAACCACAAGCATTGATCGCAAAAGAGTTGATCTGGCTCAGCAGAATCGATTTCTGTCTGCCCCAAAAATCAAGGAAGAAATACAGCAGCAATTTGGGATGGCTATTTCTGAAACAGAATTCATGAACAGAATTCCTTTAAGGACGAGTAGCAGTCAAAAAACCTCTCCTAACAAAACGGCATATGTTGAGAAGACTAGAATGGGCAAGAAACCATGCAGATTGGAGTGTAGATCAGTGTATTATGGTCCGATGAATCCGAATTTAACATTTTTGAATCAGATGGGAAGATGGATGTGTGGTAAAAACCAGATGAGAGGTGAACATCAAACTGCATCAGACCAACAGTGAAGCACGGAGGTCGAATGGAGTAGGGACATTTGAAGGTATTATGACTAAGGAAGTATACAAGGATACTTCAGAACGCAATTTGATGCAATCAAAACATAAATTAAAGATTGTTAGAAATTTTGTTTTCCAGCAGGATGGGGACTCTGAGGACATATCCAAGCATTACAATATGATTTGGCCTCCACAAAGTCCCGACTACAACCCAATAGAGCATACGTGGTCAATTCTGAAGAAAGAAGTGGCAGCACGACGCCCACCATCCAGAAGAGACCTTATTAGCATTTTAACAGAGAAGTGGAACAAAATAAAATTGCTGGAATCCATTCCTACAAAATGGCAGAGATACTTCGAGCGAAAGGAGGGCATACTAATTTATAAAGTTTGTGATCATAGACCTATTATGACCAGAAATTGTACCTACACTGTTATTAAATACATTCCTTCAATATCTATACGCAGATAATGATATGCATATGTAATAATACCATGCTGAAACGTTGCATTACCATAGCTGTTTAAATAAGATTGTTATGGACAAACATTTACATGGATTCAATTTAACTGAAACGTTAGCATCAAACATTGAGATAATATTGTTATTTCACAAAATGTTCTTTAACTAAAAATGTAATGATTTGGAGTGATTTGTAAATGAAAGTCTCAGAACTAATAAAAAAGAGAGACTTGGCTATATTTTTTTTACATGAAATGTTTTTGATGGGATCCTGTTTAATGAATATGTAGTATAAAGTTCAGTATATCAGCGAGCTTGCAAAAAGTGTTATACCGTGTAAATTGAAACTGCCCCAGTTTTCTTAACAAGAATTTTTATTTGATTCAGACTAAACAGTTCTGCCGTCTTCACGTGTAATATTTAAAATTCCAAAAAAAAAAATTCATATTACTCAACCATAAGTAATGAAGCAAAAATAAAAAGCTGAACAAAACTGGACAACATTTTTATTCTATTTTTATGAGACTACAGATTTAATAAAATATAAACAAGCTCTTTCTTAAAAAAACTTTAAGTCTGTCTCTCGCTATTGAACACGAATCTAATTTTTAATACTCTGATGCTCATTCTTAGCTGTAATACACGCTCCACAATAACCGATAATAACATAAAATAATAGAAATCTATATATATTTAATAAATTCATGTAAATCTAAACCTGATTTATATGTAATCAAATAGCTGGATACATTCACTGTGTCCAAAGCCAGTCGCTTGCAACGAAGCAACTAACAACGTCGTTTGAAGCGCTGATATAAATCACAACGACAACCTAATATGGCAATTGTTCTTTAATCGTGGTAATTATCTCGATACGATTGACATCCATCACTGATTTCAATTACATAGCGATGATGATGCGAATTCATTTTCATGGTTTTATGCACCTATGAACATTTATTTCCATCATGATAATTTCAGCGGTGAATGTATAACATACACTGAATGGTTAAACTTATTAATATTATTATTACACTACTTCAAGTTGCACTTGATTTCACTTAATTTAACTAGAAAAGGAGTGGTTATATTAGCTTTCAGTTTCCTAAATTATTCAAAGACTCGTTTTATGCAGTAGTCTAAGCAGACGTTGATTCAGGTTATATATATTTCATTTATTATAATTATTCAATTCAATATTATAATTTCTGAATGTTTTTCTGTTTCTCACATCATTTGGCTTTGCTAATAAAGAAACGAACTGGTGATAACTTTTTAATTCATAAGAATGAGCATAATCCGGTCACGCTATTAGAAAGGCCATCATTTAATATCAGTCGTGATGTTTATAAAATACTGTAGATGCAATTCCCAAAAACGGAACGAGTTTTATGTCTCTATTTGGCCTCCGTGTCAAACAGACAAGGATGATTCACCTAAATCTACAAAATACCAATACTCTTCATTATTAACATAGAAATATTACTCGATAATAATAAGCTACTACAATTTTATAAATAAATAAATAAATAACATATACGAGTATATCTCGACAAAAATAAACTGACCACAAAATATTTTTAATAGTCTTTCAATGATAGCATGATAAAACAATAATTCGCAGTATAGTAAAGACACTTGTTATTGTCTTTGTGTTAAATCATTAATGAATTATCCAATGTTCATCTTTTGCAATTTTATAAGCATTTTTTTTTATTCAACTTACTGCATGTGCTTTTTTTTCCTGAATGAAAGTCCTGTATCCTTCCTTTATGTTTCCATGCCAACGTTTCCGGACGGTGTGTGAGAGAGAGAGACAGAGAGAGGACGAAAGAGCCTGTGATTGGAACATCATCTAATGAAGAAAACAAAGATAAGAAAACTGCAACAAGAAAAAGAATTCGAGGTGATTGTATAGAAAAGCTATAACAGCGTACGGTGATATATTGTATCTTCTACGGCAATATTTTCTGGGAAAAATAAAATAGTATTTATTTAAACTCTATTTGTCCTTCTGTCCGTAAAAGTCATTCTTTTTTATCTTACCGTTACTTTTTCCCTTTAAATTTTTTTTTGCCGGCAGTGGACTAGTTGGGTGCTTCTGAAACCAGTGCCGTTGCCAAATGAGCTATGAACAAGCTGAGAACAGGGTGGCCAGTTTTTCAAGTGGACAAAGCGGGACAAACATTTGTTTTAATAGAACAAATAACAAAAACAAGTAGATAATAATTTGTTTGGCGGTACTTGGAGAATCGTTTCCTAAGGACAAAATAAGACGAAAATGTTCTTGGAAGGACGGCATACATTTCGAGAAAAATTACTTTTAAATGTCAGACGTCATATCCGGCAGGGGGTTATGAAACCTCATAGCAATGCAATTATTTCAAGCTTCCACAGGCGCGTTTTAAACAATGGTAAAAAGAACTACAGTACTAGTACATATTTAACGATAACTGTTCAAAATGTTCACCATGAACTTCGATGCACTTTGCTACGCGGTTACCATTCATCTCGTTTGGCTCAATACCTTCTGCTAACAAAAACAAAGACGATAAGAAAGGAAGACCGGACAATTCACGTTTTCCCATAAGAGAAAATGATGCCTCCAACTAGTGCCATTACTAGCTAGCGGTGCGGGCTGAAACAATTCTACCCTCCAAGCAGCCTTTCTTTTTACATTTCTTTAATTAGCCTCAAACAACCACTTTGTTTTAAGATATTTCCTCATTTTATTGGTTCGCGATTAAAAATTATTTTAGTTAAATTTAAATTAATAAACGCATCTTAATTAACACAGAATTTTTAGGGCAATTCCTAAATAATTAAAGAAAAAATTACTAACAATAAAAAAAATAAAAAAATGAGACTTTTAAACAAGATGAAAGTTAATATATATATTTATATACAATACCACCAAATTTTTATATTTATAATTCAATAAAATTATCGTAAGGTAATAATTTATATAATTAATAATTAATATGAGTAATAACTTCAACGTTTATTAAGATTCTAGCACAACAAAAGTAAAAGTAACACAGAAATTTTTTATTATATCCAGGAATGGATAAAAAAAATTACAAAGAAATAACAAATAAAATCATCACACAATTAATACAAAACAAAAATACAATCTAATTCATATGTTAAACAGAATCAAACCAAAGTATAAAACAATAGAAACTTCAGAACAGACGGAGGGGGGGGGGTGATCTGCTCTTGTTTAAACTGATGGATATAAAAGATTAAAATTACACAACTTAAACTTAGCATGACAGCAATGATTTATACATATATACTAGTTTGTTGAAACAACCTGGATCTGTACACCAGCGTCCCAATGACATATTTCATTTGAATCAGCTGCAGATTGCTTTTCGAAATGATTATCAACCGTCATGAGACAATCGAAGAGCTGAGTGGAATCAAACACTTTTAGTTTCGATTTCACACGGTTTCGATTAATAAAAGGAACAACGTTTACGGAATGTAACATATAATTTTTATTTATTTTATTAAACCCATAACTTATTTGAATAATTAAGATCATTTCTCTTTATTTTAATATACGATAATTACGCCCTCCAACGGTGCGGGCAAAAGTACATCAAATGACGTGATGCGCGAAGAAAGCTGCGCGGATCACTTAAAACAGAGGATTGTCCGGTCTTCCTTTCTTATCGTTTTTGACAAAGATACCCCGGACGCGCAGGAAATGTTGTGACGCAATAAAGGAATATTATGACGTAATAATCGCACTGCCAGCTATGATGTCATTTCAAAGTCATTCTTCTCGAGGCGTATGCTGTCTATTAAAAAACTTTCAAGAACGTTTTCGTCTTATACGAGGGTTGGGGCATAAGTCATGGCAACTATTTTTTTTTCTCAGAGCTAAGGGATGGTATCATAAAATGTCATATGTCTCAAGGAAGCTGTGACTGGTAGTATGTTTCCACAACATTAGATGGCTCCGTGAGTTCTTGATGTTGCGCAGAGAGCAATGTTAAATCAGTTCTCAGTCAACCGCCGTGCAAGGTGGATGTAACCCGAGTTGAACAACGCTCGTATATCAAAACAGCCGTTCTCTATTTTGATTTCTGTTACTTATTCTGGAAAATGAAATCTGTAATCATGTTCCAGAATAAATTTTACAGAAGCATGAAACGTATGAAACATTACAGGCTTCATGATTCCAGAACATGAAACCTGTAATGTTGTCAACTACCTTAATAAACATGAGAAGTAAAGTGTTGGCGTGTTGTTAAATGTATGTACATTTCATCCATTCCTTGTTCTTTCATCTGTATATTTCACATTTTCCACCCATACTTGAATTCTCATAAAAAAAATAGTTGCCATGACTTATGCCCCAACCCTCGTATTGTCCTCAGGAAACGATTTAATTTATACTATCTATACACATATTCTCTTCGACTCGCTCCAAAAATCCAGCTCTGTTGCTGAGAGAACTTTCGACCAGGAGGCGACTAGTTGAGGAGAACGAGTTTTTTTTCGAACAGCTAACTTTACAAACTTAGTCTATTTCTTGTATATTAGCGAAAATCTCAGTTATTTTTAATAGCATTGTTTGACTAACTTTTCGTCGTCTTCTCGTGACAAAATACAGCCAGGACTCATTTTCTCGTCTAATGCGTATTTAGACGTCGGGACGCCCCTCTTTGGTTACATCAGTCCACTTTGCTTTCTGTTTACTTCATGTTTCCCGCCCGCGCTTCTCCTCCCTCGCCTTCCGGCCGTCCTCACTCTTTAACCTTTTGCGTCATTCGAAAATAACTCGGATAACACTCTCGTTCTCCGATGATTTGGTTTGGTTTGTTTGGTATTAACTTCCTTTTCAACTGCTATGGTCATTTCAGGACGCAAAATTAGCCTCGCAAGGGTTTTTTAACGTGCAGCCGGCAAACGACTACACGAGACCAACGGCTTTATTTCCCTTCCGAAGGAAGTGCGTGATCTCAGGATTTCCCCCTGAAAAATCGTCGTCGCCCTCGGTCGGGATCGAACCCGCGTACTCGGGCATCAGAGGCGATCACGCAACCGCTGAGCCACCGAGGCCGATCGTTCTCCGATGACGATTCTGCACCGGACGTAACATTTTCTACTCATTTAGTGACAGCAAAATTGTGACAGCAAATTTCCAATTCTAAAATTAATTTCTTACTTCTTTAGGTTACGTTGTTTTGTTTTAAATCCCTGAAATAACTTCGTTTTTTTCTGTATTTCAAAAATTCTCCACAATTTATTCAAATAGAAATAATATCTGATCGTGTGATGTACGAACAATGTTTTAGCCGGGCTTTATAAATTCCATAGATCTGTGATGGCTATTATTGTCAAGTGATTTTCTCTTGGTGGATTAGAGATTCGCCTCTTTTGGGTTAATCTGAATATGCTGATTTCTAATTTTAAAACCGTTTTGCGCTATCACGTAAGGTTTGTTCGCAAAACGGCATGCTCATTTTACTCGTTATTTTAAGAAAATGGACAGTATTATAGTAAGTCTTAGTCGCCAACTAACTGTCACAAGGAATTGTGAACGATAGCGCGGGTGATTCTGTAGATCAGGCCTGCTGTAGATCAACTGCGCGGCTCGCAGCGTAAAGCGCGAGGCAAGAAGTCGCCATCTATTGTCAACAACGTCAATATTAATACCAATATTAATAATAATAGACTTCCTTTTACTCGTTGTGGCAATAGATGGCGGAACACAAATGATCATCACGGAAGCGCGGATTATGACTTGTGAAGAGAGAGACAGAGAGTTTTCGAGTGACAGACAAGCAGAGCCAGCGACCAATGATGGGCCATGTAAAAAGTCTCTCGTGAGACACGGAGAGCAAGGCGTTCAACTGCTCGAATGGATAGAAACGTTCATGTTTTTATCGACAGCAATTGCGTCTAACCCCAGCGACCTTCTTCGCCTGTCTCCTCTCTACCGAGACGTGGGTATTCAAGTCGAGGTGTGCGCGGAGCACTCGCCGCGTAATGGACTTTGTGTTTTTCCTTCTTCCCCGCTTTTAGACAAGGAGAACACGCCACGGCCGGCGCGAGAGCCGAGCATTCGACGTCGTAGTCGTCGTAGTCAGGAACTGAGACCAGCGACTGCCTACGAGAGCGTTTCACGCCAGTTGTCAGCGGGCGACTCGCCATTCGTCGTTCCAGCGCGGCCCGAATCTTTTCTACGCCCAGAGCGTCTACAAGCATCGTGGATTCGGCGCACGGCGACCAGCACTTTGGTGTTAGTACAAGGACTGCCCAATTCAGCAGGACCGCCATTCCCCGTCCAGAGGACGACCCAGCTCATCTGCAGAGTTACCATTGGACCACGATTATGCCCTGGGGGCTAGAAGCCTGACTACAAGAGGAACTTAGAGGTAAGCTGGCTCTCGCCGTATTTTCTAGTCTCTCATTCTACAATTGACTTCTCTCTCTCTTCCGTGCTAAGCCATTAGCGTGCGTTTGTAAAGGCTCCCTTGCTAATTGTCCTCTTTAATTATTACAGGAGCCAGTATTGCGTTCTCTGTTTACAAACGCGTAGCGTAGCCGCTTTCCGGGGAAAGAGTCCCGTCTCCGCGGCCCACTTCAGACCATTCAGTGTCCTTCCCATGAATTCAAGAAGGATCCTGTCAGCAGGAATATTCTTTGTAATCAGGGTCATTCGGCACTGCCCTCCTATTCATTTTGTGGCGTCTAGTCGTCATATCCATTACATTAATTGTAATATTAATTAATCTTGGGAGCTATCTTGTTCCAGAGCTCAACCTAACTTTTATGATTAATAAATGAAAGGCCTTAAGAGGATTTTTTGCACGCCAAACCTCAGATGTTGATATTATTGATGAAATTAAAGAGACTCTGCACGCATCTGCTAATGCCGATGCCCATCAAATGTAACTCCTCGTATGTTTTATATATGTAAACATATTCATATTTGTCCTTTTCTATGTTGTTAGTAATAAATAATATTAAGACTACAAAGCTGTACGTTCCTTTATTTAAGTCTTCCTTTCCACTGCGCATAATTTTATACATGACACAAACCTTTGGAATTCCTTAGAGCCCAATTATTCCTTTCCGGAAGGCAATAATACATTCAGAGCTTGCGCAGTTAATAAGAAGTATTTCTACAATTTATTTATTATTATTTATTTACTTAAAATCTTATTTACTTTTATTTGGATTTTGTGGAAAATCCTTGCTTGCTGGATAACAACTGAATTCATTTTCAAATTCAGCACACAAAATTGTAGTAAATCACCTATACAAATTAAAACAACTTTCCCAAAATTAAAATTCGCAGACCTGTGTTAATAGATTGGATTGCGCCTTGTTGGACAATAAAACAAAGCGTCATATTATTGATTGAAAAGATCATAGGCTGTAATAATTAAATTAAATTAACCATGTCTTACATGGTTCTGGCCAGGATATTCCAGTACAATGAATGATTAGCTTCTTTCGAGTTTCGAACGAAATGTAGTTTCAGAACTCTAACCTGTCAAGGAACGCAAGGAAGAATCTTTTAATAAAAAAGACAACAAGCGGTTCGAAGCGCAAGAATCTATCTAGTGGCCCTTATATTGAGGAGACGTCAGCCAGAGCCCGTCCTAGCATTTACATCGTCCCGGACAAAAAGACAAATTGCCGCCCCTTAAACATACACAGTAAAAATTAAAATGTACTTGTGCCTATAATCTGTCCAACGAAAGTTGGAGTGGGCGTGTTCAGTTAAACCTCCGATTTCAAATGTTAGACGTGGTCGCTAAGTATAATTAACAATGTCTAACAATTGAAATTGGAAATTTAATTGGACATGCCTACTCCAACTTTAGTTGACAAGCTATAGTAATAAATTATTAACTAGATGCACGTTTAATGCTATTATAATAATGTATTATTGCACAATCAAACAAACAAAACTTATATCCTATGAAAACTAAACAAAAGTACCATTAATAAAATTACAAGAAATTTTTTTAAGTTTTTTTCCTCAGGTTTAGTTCTGCAAATTTTTTTATTACCTCTTTTAAGTTTACTTGATCAGCAATTTCAATTTGTTTCTCTGTGGACTTTTCAACTGGAAAGAAGCCCAAAAACGTTTCATTTATTCTTATTTCAACCTCATTGAAATCTTAAAATATTGATTGAAACATCAGATCACAAGAGTCATTTGCTCCCACCTTACTAACGTCAGGAGTAGAGTGTAAAATTAAGGAATAGCTTTTTGTAGGAATACAAAAGTGTATTTGGCTTTTTTTTTATTTCATTAATAATATAGGATTTCACATTTTGATGCAGCAGGTCTATTAATATTTTTTGTATATTTTTCCCGAGATCTCCTCTTTTTTGAGCACTCTACGCACGTGTTCTTCCATAATGGGATCAAATTCAGATAGCAGCTCAACTGTTTTTAAAAAGTGCCCACTATTATGCTCAAACAGCTTGTAGCTTGTACCTTAAAAAGCCAGACAACTTTTACCAAATATTTTAGTGATTGCTTCGATTCTTAGAAGCACCTCGTAGCAATGGTTTATTTTAGCTTTAATAAGTCTTTAAGTCGATAGTTTGACAACACTTTAACCTTTAACTTACGTCAGTTATATCCATGATTTTAAGACCTGAATATGATTTTTAGAAATTTCATTGTCTTTTAAAGTTTCAACGATGTGCTTCCAACTTCTAAAACCCTTTTTGAAAGGGAACTGACCACAGAGACAAAAAATTGCAGTAAAAGCAGTATACGCAGTTTAAACGAGAGAAGAGAATAAAAGAAAACACCAATCCACAAAAGTAATATTTAATTACAAGTATGTATATTCGAGAACAAAGTTCTCCTCATCAACGTGTACAACACGGGAACTGAAGTTGCTATCATTGATTGAGGTTGTACAATCATTTATTGATTCATCAGTTGAACTTCGGTTCCCGTGTTGTACACGTTGATGAGGAGAACTTTGTTCTCGAGTGTACATACGTGTAATTAAATATTACTTTTGTGGATTGGTGTTTTCTCTTATTCTCTTCTCTCGTTTAGTACTTTGTCCACAGTTTTTGGCAACTTGTTTTGTCTATACGCAGTTTCTTGAAATGGAGTACACTAGCTAGTCTCTTGCAACTTGCTCTCCATTGCTTAAAATTCGTGTATAATAATTTTCGATCAATGTCGTCGTAAAGAAATTTGTAATTATACAATGGCTCAGGTGGACCTGGCATTACTAAAAAACTTCTTTTGGCATCTCCTAAAATTCGTGACCACAATTCTGGATCTGTACTTAAAGTTTGTATAGTGCTTTCCGTTGGTGCCAGGTTGGTGCAAATTTTTATAGTAGTTTTATTTGGTGGCGGAGTGGTTCCAGTTCCAGTTGGTTTAGAAATATCCATTTCTTGGTTATCACTCTCTGGCGATTCTGTGTTTTCTTTTATAACCGGATTTGATGTTGGATTCTCTGAGTCAACTTTTGTTTGGTATTACCAGACGTACTCTGTAAATAATTCTTTAAAGCGCCAGTTTGTTTTTGCCTCTGGGCTTCTTTTTCCAGTCTTCGTCTTTTGTACTGGTAACCAGACAGTTTACTTGTCCGTCAGACATTCTGAAACAGACAGATGTCTCAAATTAAACAATGTTCTCATGCACGAGTTTCAATGTGAAGAACGAAGTGACGTGATCATTATCTCCCTGCCAATGGAAGTTACCTTATCTTTAGAGACTCCTTTCAGTATGATGCTCTTTCGGATGAACAGATTCACTTAAGTTTATACAAGTAGCTCCTTTGTATAAATTTATACAAGCAGCTCAGTCATACAAGAAGGATTTATTATTGAAGATTTGATACTGTTCCATGGTTTTCAGTATTAGCACACAATTCAAAATCTCAAAACGCCATCTGCCGGCAAGGCAGCAAAAAAAAAAAAAAAAAAAAAAAAAAAAAAAGCTAAATATACAATATCACAAATGATTTTAGTTTTTCTTCCCAATGATAGTTAAGCCTGAGTTTATGCATCAAAAGATAGGTTACGGCTCTAACTTTACATAAATATATTTAACTTATCAATATTTTATCACATTCACAAACAAATTGCCGCCCTTTAGATTTGCTGTCCCGGACAAATGTCCAGGTTGTCTGCGTCAGCAACCAGTTAGAGATGAAATTTGCTGAGCCCTGTAAAGATCTTTGATATTAGCAGTAGCAAGGATCGGTGTCCAGAATCTGTAAATCAGAGGAATTACCATGATGGAATCAAATTGTAAATGAGAATAAAATAAAAATTGTAATGAGATTTTGTACGCAGATTTAATTCATTGTATTGCACGCCTTGAGGCGGAAGACTAAGGGTCTGATGTAATATTTTAAGAATAAAACTGAGCCAATTTGATGTAAGTTGTTTGATTAAGTAATCGGTATGAACACCAAAAATCGAAGTGAGAGTCAAAATAAATTTCTTCCAATAAAAAATTAGAACCTTTTGTGAAACGCGGGAAAAAAAAATCTTTAAAAATGACAATGGTATGTGGTGCCATCTATTATCAAAATCTTTATTCAAATTCAATGTTGAACTTTCTGTTTTTAATTAAAGTTATGTTAAACTTTTCCTTTTCTTTCTGGCGATTTAGTTTAAACTGAACGAATTGAAGCAGTGATTTCTCGGGTTGTTTACATCAAGAAAAATGGTTCAAAGAAAACTATGAACTAAAAGAAAAGTCTTTCACCGCAGGCGAGTGCCCGATGAGGGGAAAAAATAAGGAAATTCAAAAGCGTTTAACAATGGATCCATTGACGTTGATTGATCGAAGCGAATCGGAACATAAGAGACGAGGAAAAAATAAACCTCAATTTGGAGAAAGGAAAAGTGATGAAAGATGGTAACAAAATGGTTTCATTCTTGGATACATTAATTTTTTTCTCTTGTCGAAGTGTATGGAAAAAAAATCCTAATTTAAAAGTGAACTTCTTTGTATATTATTGTTACAACTAAGAGATAAAGGAAATACGATTCTAAATAAAACCCATCTTCACATTTTTTTATTTATACAAAGTATAAAATACTCAAGCGTTTCTTAACTTAATCCAAAGCTCAAATAAAATTGAAAAATTAATGAATATTTCTCAGCACCTTCAAATTGATATCTTACACGTTCAGTTTACAAAGGAATATGTACACAACAAGACTGACTGCCAGGTTGATATAATAATCCCGAAACTATCCCAGCATCCTTAAAGCATAATTTAATATTTTGCTCTGCTGACGATATAGACTTCACTTAAATATTCTACAACTGTTGACAATCTAACAATATGTACACTTAATGTACTTTTCTGTTTTCTTACATTACAGTTGTAATGTATTAGTCCTTATTTAAATACTAAGATGGAAAGTAAAAAAATATTGTTTTGATTTTTCTTTCCATAAAATACAAAAAGTAACCCAAAAAAATCATAACGATAAAAAAGGATGTAATACACAAAGTACAAATGAAGACACTCATGCCTATGGAATTAGGTTCGGGGATAAGAATTTGGGGGGTTCAGGTAGGTAATCTTAGCCTCAGCTCTTTCTTTGTATACTGATGTAACTTATGATTTATGATTCTAAACCCGCCCCACGGTGAGGTAAGAATCAACGGCCCATTACATTATGACCACCTGTTTAATATGACATAGGACCACCTTTCGGACATGCAGTGAGGTATTGACTCGACAAGGTGATTATAGGTAGTCTGAGGTATCTGATACTAGGCGCTTATCAGCTGCTCCTCCAGTTCCCATACATAGCGAGGTCGTATCCGTCCAACTGTGCATTTGCGTGTCAGTTTCTTTTGGAAGTCAGTTTATCCGCACTCGACCGTCCACGTGATGGACCAGAAAACGTGACTCGCTGGCCTAGGCAACTTTCTTCCAATCCTCTATAATAGTCCAACTGCGGTGCTCTCTGGCCCTGTATGGGCGCAGTTGATGATGGCGTCCCATAACCACAAGGACTCGCCTGGGGCGACGGTAGCCATACACAGAACACTATGCTGAACTGTGCGCTGAGACACATTATCTGGGTCACCATGTTGTAGCTGCTGGTGATTTGGACCACTGTACCCCTTCGTTCACGGAGAACAGTGCGTACTAGTCTTCACTCCTCTCTGGAATCAATCAACACCACCTCCACTCAGCGGGTGGCAAACGGCAAGACGACGACTCGTCGTTTCTCTATCCATGCACTACTTTTGATAAGTACTCACAATGACTGCACGTGAACAGCCCAACAACACGCGCCATTTCCGAAGTGCCTGACCATCACGATTTGTCCTTTGTCGAAGTCTGATAAATCTACTGCTTTTCCCATGCTGCAGCCAAACACTCTACATTCAGAAACTCAGTTCACGGACAGTTTATATGCGGCGGTATGAGCTCCGTTTTGCGCCGTATATTTGTCTCAGGACGATTCCATTGGAGGTGGTCATAATGTAATGGCTCATCAGTGTATATTACCACTATAAACTTTAATTTGTTATTTTCCTTCTCGTTGATTGAGGATTCCTGTTACTTCACAAACTCAAAAATATCTTGACGATTGTTTTTATTTCCAGAGCCGTCGTTTGGAAGCGCGAGATTTTCGGCAAATGTAAGGAATTAGCATTCCTAGAACTGTATGCAAATTCAATATGTGCGATTTCGCTAATACGCGAAAGTCGAAATTAAACCAGGTGTACGTTTTATGCTAACTAGATTCTTATTCTGTGGAGCTAACTGCTGGTCTTTCTGAATGGTTATTAAATTTGAGGAAAATAATATCTTAAATTTAATGTTTATGTTAATTTCTGGTTTATTAACATAACATTTCTAAAGATATTAATGATAAAAACGGAAGGAAAAATTACGCGACCTTGCTAAGCGTAGTCCTTGGTCGTATAAAAAACTCTAATAATATTTAGAAAAAAAAATATATCAAGATTACTCATGATATGCAGTTAATCCCGTTTTTCTGTATATTGTATTAAAACTTTAGACATGGAATTTCAAATTGTGAGAGATTTTCGCAGAAACCAATCCTCACCTAAATCGAAGGTCACTATTCTGCACAAGCTGGCACCATCTATTGAGAAAATTGACAGTAGTGATAGTATTGAAATACTTCACACCCCTTATTAATATGTTAATAAAACTTAATTAAATAAGCCTAAATCTAATTAAACCTGAATTTGAAGAAGGGAAAGATAATGTAAGATGGTAACAAAACTGTTTATTAATTTTTGCTTCTCTTGTAGATTTGTGTGGGAAAAAATTCATACTTTAAAAGTTAACTTCTTTAAATACAGGGTTAGGAAGAAATAAGTTTCCCACTTCAGAGGGCTGTAGAATGCGTTCTATTGGTCCAAAAGAGATAAAATTTAAACTACAGATAATTCAAATGACGCGCTTGGTATTTATTAAATAAAAAATTTTTAGTCCAAAAATTCACCAATAGATGGCGCTCTAATACAAATGGCATTTTTCTTTGCATGTATGGAAAATGTGAAACATCATGTGCGTTACAGCGCATACCTATTAGCATTATTCTTCGGATAAAAAGACGGCGAATTCTGCACGAGTATTAGTTATTGCTCTCCACATCATGCTTACGTTGCCTGAAAAAGCACTACTGGTAAAATTGTTCTACCAGAACTAGCAGAACGCTGTTGCAGCTGTAAGCCGTATGAAGCGTACGTTATTATGTTATTTTACATTGATAAAGCATATGAAATATGTTTATGTGTATTACAGCGCCACCTATAGGCGGATTTTTGTACTAAAATTTTTTATTTAATAAATATCAAGTGCATCATTTGAATTATCTGTATTTCAAATTTTATCTCACTTAGACCAATAGAATGCATTCTACAGCCCTCTGAAGTGGGAAATTTAATTCTTGCTAATCCTGTATATTTTTTTTAGCTATTCGCATTTTTTTATTTAGATGATTTGTTTTTAAGGATAGCAATGTGGAAGCCTTTATGAGAGGCCTTTGTTTAGCGTTCCACTCTTAAACTTTTGTTATCTGAATGCAATAAACTTAGACGTGAAGTAAAATAATTTCATAATTAAGTCCAAAATAACCAACCGTTTCTTAACTGAATCCAGATCTCAGAATAAAAATGAAAAATTACTGAATGTTGAATCTTGATATACGAATGTTGTTACGAAGCACGGCGGTTGACTAAGAAATGATTTAACATTGCTCTCTGTGCAACAACAGGAAATCTCAGAGCCATCTGGTATTGTGGAAACATACAACGAATGCACGGCTTCCTTAAGGCATGTGATATTTTGTGGTAACATCCCTTTAAGGGCTAATAGCTCTGAGAAAAAAAGTATTTGCCATGACTTATGCTCCAACCCTCGTATTTTGCTTTAATGACGACGCAGACTAAAAGATTGTCAGCTCTTCAGTTAATTAATTCTATAAGATATTACCTCAAGAAATAATAATTTCATTGTAATTAGATGTGAAAATTAACGAGTACTTTTCTCGTAATCCAAATAAATTGTCTTAATGGTATCCAACATTTAACTGTAGCATGTTACATTTTTCAGAGAACTTTACGTAATTATTTCTGAGTATCCCGCGATCGGAATGATATATTTGACGCATGCGCAGCAACTGCAGTAAACATTATTTCTCGATTATATATACACGAAAGTCTAGGTCAACCTTCAACGACCCTTGTAGTGCTCTTTTTAATACAATAGTTAATCAAGAGTTAGTCCATAAATACAAGAATTAATCAAATTAATCATAACGGCACTAATATCGACACCATTTAGTTAAACACTAAATAATACACTAATACACACAAATGAAGACACTGATGCCCAAGGAAGCAGGTTCGGGGGTGGGAGTTTGGAGTTCAGCCTTTTCTCTATATAGTGATACAATGATGCAACTTATGATTCTGAATATCCCCCCCCCCCCCATCGAAAAATTACACCTACATCCCTGCACGTGTCATGGTGATGAAAGTTTCCTCAAACACACTGCGTAGTTCTTTTAGTTGGGTTTTTTCCGTTCTCCTTGAGTGAGGATTCGTGTTACTTCAGAAACTCAAGAAAAATCTTGACGATTGTTTTTATCACCAGGGCCGTCGCTAGGGAGCGTGATATTTTTGGAAAATGTAAGGATAAACGCATTTCCTTTGAAGCGATATTATTTAACGTCTTACATCAGGACAACAGTTTTTTTCAGAGTTAGCAAAAAAGTAACACACGTGTACGTGTTTTCACGTTACATATAAAGTTAAATTGAAATAGCGAATTCGAAACTCGTTTATGACTATGATTTATGATGTTTTTAGTCCACATTTCAATTGTACTTTTTCTGATAAGGTGATCGTAATCAGTTAAATTATGATGAAGAAAATTTTACATTTAATGAGCTTCACTTAAAGATCAAACAAGCAAATTAATACATAGGGACATTCTTTCTTGTTTTGTTACCAAGACTCACCCCCCGACGTTTGTTACAAATATATAGATACACCCTGTATACAAATACAGGTATCCCTCGTTATACACGATCTTATTTTACGCGTTTTTGCTATAACGTGATTTTAAAAAGTTAATATAGTAGGTGTATAATAATCGCAACAGAAGATGTAAACTAGTTAAAACTAGTAAGGTCCATTGGACAAAACAAAAAACACATAATGGGACAAAAAGTTGTGATCAAAATTGAAGACTTCTAAGACTAAAAAACGGAGAAAAGATACATCACTGAAGAAGATTTAAAGAGCTACGAACCTAATTAGCTTACTGTATGCCAGTGTTGCTTAAACATTTTTGTCTCGCGACTCCCTTTCACACATAAAAATTCCAAAGGACCCCGAACCATGGCTCTTATTTGGCGGGTCGGGAGTCCTTGTTTTCGTGGCTACCATGTTCCATGAATTTTCGCGATCCCCGCTCTAAGAAACATTGTTTTACGCAATTTCGCGATTAGTTCATGGACCCAATTAATCGTATAAAGCGAGGGACACCTGTACAGCAAAAATTTTGCACGAGTCGGATTTGAGAGAGATTTTTTTTTGGTCTATGTGGATTTACAGTTACATCATTTACTATTTATCTTCTATTTTTCTTCCTTGTGCGAGATTTTCATAGAACGCAAGGTTAATAATAGAGGCATAAGCTGGCACCATCTATTGAGAAGATTTCCAGATTTGGTGGTACTATAATACACTTCACATCCAGTGACGAAACGAGGGTAAATGGCGCCCGTGCCATGGGTGTTCATTTTTCGCCCCGTCTTCTCATATTTTGTCCTCGCGGCGCCCCACTAGCAAGGGTATCAAAGCAGGCGCTGGAAACATCGTGCCCCCCCCCCCCCCTCGCTATGCACTGTTCATATCCCTTATTATTAATGTAAATAATATTTAAATGAAATCGAATTAAAACAGCTGGCTAAGTCCATTATTAAATTAATATAATATCTTTGAAATCTTAAATTAGGTCTCATCAATATTCGACAAGATTACAAGTCTTCTTAAATTCATGTATTCGATATCACAGACTAAAAAAAAAATCGACTTTGCCGGTATTAGCGTAGCTTCACTGCAGCTTTAGTTACAGTAATTGTTTAAAGTTTTGTAGTTTTAATATATCATTTAATACACAGGGTGAGGCATTTATCTTAAGACAACTAAATATCTCTGAAACCAAGCATTGTACGAAAAAAATGTCCAAAATCAAAAGTGAATTATTTCGCGGGGGAAATTCAT